>VURO01018419.1:0-47054 GCA_015108175.1 Pelvicachromis taeniatus
CTACTACTCGGCTGCCACAGCGCATTGTGCACTGCACCGGGAAAGTATGTGTAAATTTTACACTACATTGTTAGTTCAACCAACAACAGTGGAGAGTCAGCAATACTGCGCGTTTAACAGCGATCCATTTAGAGATGTATTTAGATCTTTAGTGGAGAAAACTATAACAAGTAAAACAAAAATAATTTCACTTAAAGCCGTTTTTAACAGCAGGTTTGGTTCATGTTTTCTTTGTTTTCCTGCGTCCTATCATCACACACTGATGATTGTCTAGACTTGGAAGGGTTCATAATAACCATATGCCCTGTAGAGACTGACTGCAGAGCGGAATCTCTGTCATTCAAAATCATTGAAAAAACAAAAAAAAACATTTTATTGATAAGACTGACCGCGCACACATACTGCAGAATGATAACGTCCAAACATCGATAAACCTTATTATTTATTTATTTTTTAATAATTTATATTTCTGTTTGAAATAGACAAGACAATCAAATCAGTCTTGTCTCTTAACGAGGATCCATTATTGTCACGTTGCATCTTTGTTGAACAGTGCAGTTCTCAAACCCTGAGATCTTTTTAAGAACTGCAAAATGATGACTTCATCTATCATTTCGAAACGGATTAAAATATCAATGCCGTCATACAAGTCAGAAATTAAGAAAATCGCCTGAGCTGTTCTACGGGCATGCACACAAAAACATCAGCACATGCATAAAATAAACAGGCGTTTTGCTCTCACCTACGAAGCGCCGAATCCTCCGTACCAAAGAATGCTGCAGGCTACTGTATGTGACCCATGCAGCATCTGCTACTCCAGGAAGATGTCTGAGCGATGCAAACTATGTTTTCGAATACAAATGTGAACCCGAGCGAAGAGATTTTGTAGCAAAGCACCCCGTTGGCTTTTCGTATCCCTTCTACTCTAACTGGTGTTTGAAACACGGCGACAGGCGATACTTCAGGAGTGAAAAGCAGCAGCGCGCAGCTTCCAGAGAGCAGCTGCCCTTTGCAGGTCAGCTAGACAGAAACGCCTCTGACACCGACTCTGGTGCCCAAACAAGCAACCCCACCATCTGTTCTATCATCACCACCATGGGAACGAAAATCCCACCCTACCGGCCGCGAGCTGCGATGCGCGGATTATGGTGTGATTGAGCCTCAGGCTGAGGAAACAATGACATGTGACTACACTGAGACTGTTTAGATGTTTTGTTTTGGGGTTTGTTTGTTTTTTGTAACTATTAGTGTTATTGTTGAGCGCTAATACATTGTGCGTATTTTCACTCATCGGGTAAACCTTACTGAAATTTTGTTATCATCAGTGAAGAAAAGGTGTGAAAGTGTTTTTGCAGAAGACGCTTTCATGTGCACACACACACACAGAGAGAGAGAGAGAGAGAGAGAGATCGAGAGAGAGAGATCGAGAGAGAAAGAGAATGGATGACTAACATTAAATTCTTGGACTTCCACTATATTTACACACCTCTAGCCCTTACCCACTGGTTTCTCAATTAGTATTAATAATAATGATAATGTAATTGTTTTATATTATAATGTAATTGTTAATGGTTGCTGGGTGTGAAATTGTTGGTTTTTGGAGCTTCTGAAGTTTAAGAACCACTCCAACTTGAACATTACCAGAACCCTTTGACCAGATCTTCACCATTAAATGAAACTGTTTACATCACAGTGATTTGCTTCCATCCCCATACAGAAGCTGAGTCCCCACACTGACCGTGTAAACAGATTTAGGTATAAGGCAAGTAATAAGCACACTCTTCACACAAACACAGGAGTTCATTTTGGGAATTTAAGAAAGATACATATTTCCTGCACAACTGTCACTTCTTTGGATTCATTCTTCCTCCTCTGCCTCCTCCTCCCTCCTTTTCTTGGGGGAGCCATGAAAATGACACTGTTTCATCACTTTCTGTTTGAGCTGCTAGTCTTGGTGCTGCCTGCCAGGTACTTCATCCAAACTACAGCTACGGAGAACAGATGTGATCACTGTGTCTCCTATATGATATATTTAAGTGACATTTTTTATCGTAACAACCAACGATTTATACGGGAAAATCTTGACGATTAACAAGGTTGCCCAAACTTTTGCATCCCACATACATTCAGTTAATACAGAGCAGATATCAGGACCAGTCCATTTACCATTTTGATTTGTCAGCCCCTAACCCTTTAAATCAGAGTGTTCTGAACATTCTCCTCAGACCCCTCTCACATTTCAGTGAAGCCCCGTTTGTGTTGCATCCATCAACAAAAGATGAAAAATAGATCAGGCTTAGGTTTATGCATTTCACTTTGTTGATGGGAAACCAACAGACCAATTCCCATTCTACACAGAATACAATATAATTTTGTACATGTGCATTTGGAGATTTATTTATTTTTTATCACCCAGAGCTCAAGAATTAGGCAGCATTAACTAAGAAATTAACCTTATCTTCTTTCACTTCTATAGGCCAGCAGTCAGTTTTCCTGCACAAGTAAACATAAAATAAATGAATAAATTATCCATCCATCCATCCATCCATCCATCCATCCATCCATCCATCCATCCATCCATCCATCCATCCATCCATCCATCCATCCATCCATCCTGTCTTAGGGCGAGAGGCAGGGTACACCCTGGACAGGTCGCCAGTCTGTCGCAGTGAATAAATTATATTATAGGTCATGTTTTAGTCTAAAATCAAATAGAACATGTCAGCAATAATGACTAATTTGTATAATTTATTTTTGATGTGACGGAAAGACAGCAGACATGATGAGGAAACAGCTGCATCCTCTGAATCTTAGATGTTCTAGTCCAGATTTACATTTTGAATGATTGCATATAGCTGCAGGGTGTCTAGGAACAAATGTATGATGTTTTCTTTTCTTATATTTGACAATTTGCAGAATTGATCTGGAACTTTTTCGATGTCCTTTGTGATGTATAAAACTCGTTGCTGCTCGCATTGTGCTACCCCCACTGTGAGCTTAAAGTTGATTCAGCAGTCAGTGCGTGTGCAAGTTGCCACTGGCAAATCATAATTTCCCACCATTAACCTGCAGTGCTTGTGGTGTGGTTGCTCTGGCAACAACTCCCTCCCAGGAATGGCGATGCAGCATATCCACCGGTTTATTAGATCTCCGATCACACAGCTCCCTCCACATGACCATCTGGGAAAAACAGTCACAAAGAAACATGTGCCCTCTGTTTTACCTTTTGCAGGTCTTCTCATGATTTTGCTGCACTGCACTCTGCTGAAGAGAAGATAAGGTGTCATTTTTTTTGTCGGTGCTTGTTTGGGGTCATAGATGGGTGGAATATAAAAGGCAGGAAGGATCAGATGAATGCTGGAATAAAATGCATGCAGAGAAGTAGATGGAGACACACACAGACACGATAATGCCTCTTTTTTTATGCAGAAGCATTTGCATGAGTTCACCCATGGTTTATTTGAAACACATAAAATAATATTTATTAGAGCACAAGATCCCAAGGGAGTTTTATCTGAAGAGATTTTTTCTAAAACTGATCTTTATTGATGTTATTATTAACTGTCTCATGCTGTTTTCAGATGGAACCAGAGCAGATGCTGCTTTGCCTCTGAACATTTAACACATTTACAGCCTTGATGTGACATTATGCCATAATTACACCATTCTTGGTACCATTACCACCTTCTGCCAGACTGCTGCAGACATTTCTAAGGAACTGCAGATGCCCGTTCCACTAACGCTCATAAATGGACACTTACGCGTGTGAAGTTGTGAGTACATATACACTCACTAGGTACATCTGTTTAGCTGCTCTTTACTACAAATACCTTATTAGCCAATCACTTGGGAGTGAGCCAGTGCATTGAAGCATGCAGACATGGTCATGACAACCTGCTGAGGTTCAAACTGAGGAGGAAAGGTGATTTAATGAGGCTACAATTCACATGGTCTCACCAAAACTGGAAATAGAAAACTAGAAGCACCTTGTCTGATTTGATAAGTCTCAATTTCTGCTGTTAAACTTTAGGTTAAATATCATGAAAGCGTGAATTCATTATGCCTTGCATGAAAGGATTTAAGCTGCTGGTGGTGAAATGGTGTAGCAGATTTTTTTCTTGGCACACTTTTGGCTCCTTAGCACCATATGAGTGTCAGAGTATCACAAACACCACAGCCTACCTCAGTGTTGTTGCTGACCATAGTCATCCCTTCATGACCACAGTGTGCAATCTTCTGATGGCACCATGTGATAAAGCTTAGTTAATCTCAAACTGGTTTCTTGAATATGGAATTGAGTTCACTGCGCTCAACTGACCTCCACAGTCACCAGATTTCATTCCAATAGAGCACGATTGGGGATGTGGTGGAAGGAGAGATTCTCATCATGGATGAGACCAGAAATTTGGACCAAAAAGTTTCCAAAACTTAGATTAGTCTTTGCCAAGAAGATTTAAGGCAGTTCTAAAAGCAAAATGGGATCCATTCTGATATAATGGCAAGATGTAAGTAATGAAGTGGCCGGTGTGTGTCTACATGACAAATACTGACAATTTCCAGAGGTCTGTTTTTATTTCTGTTTAGTTTCTCTTAGATTTTGTGGCAAATGATGCATTCAAGATTATTATTCACTTCCTTGAATATTCACTTCCTTGGGCCTTGCCCTACTTGTGGGTTTTGTAATTTTCTAACTTTATAATAATCTAGACTTAGGATGGACAGAGAAACGGAAACATTTTACAACACTGCATGTTGCAATTCAACAAAAACCGGCACAACCAGCCTCAGAAAATCCCCCCTCAGCTGAATCAGCTCCTTTCAGTATCAACGTAAATTGAACATTTTAAGCTTCACTGCATTTATTGCAGGGTTTTCACATTTTATACCAACAGTGTACAGGTGGTGTGTTTTCTGTAGCTTTCAGCTGGCTTTGTTATATTATATCAAACCATAGGGTATAATATCATCATTGTTTTTGAAGAAATATAGGGGAAATACACTTTCTTGCTGACAGATATCAGCAATATCACTCTCACATCTACAGCTACAGCCCAGAGTTTTTACTTAACGTAGCTCAACTGTCTTTCCAAAAACAGCAAATAAATAACCAAAAACCCAAAACACCCAAAACACCCCTGCATCTCTTTGTCCACAAATTATGACAATTTGTCCATATCACATAGTTTTTTTAAGTGGATTCTCAAAAAGCAGATGACACATGCTAATTAGTGAACTTTAAAGGTGCTAACAGGATGGAGCCAGACTGGCTTTTAGGTAAGCTAAATGTCAGCTATGACAAGGATATTGCTCTTGTATCTTCATGTATCGCCTGTAATGAGTGAATAGAAGTATTTTATTACACTCTTTGAAATTCTCAAGTGACTTACAGTCCTCTCAAATAAACACAGAAGAGTACATTCTTTTGCACCTGCAGATAAATGTAAACTGTGCCTACAAAACGGAACTGTTTAACAAAAAATGCGAGTGATAGTTATATGAGAGTGTGACTGCATTATTAATCCTAGGAGTGTTCATTATTGATCATCTTTAAGCATACTGTTAAACATGCTGCAGGGAAGAGCGATGCCACAATTGCTGGCACTGACTTTGTATGTCCAGCTCCAGTCCTGAGACTCAAGGTGAATTTGTGTGAAATGTCTCATCGGAATTGGTCTTAATAGCCGCAGAGGTGATGAGGTCCTGACTTCTGCTACACATGTCACTTTGCATTAGTGTCCACATTAGGGCCTTCGACTCTGCAACCAATCAGAGCCACTTAAAAACAAAATCAACAGATCCCTTTCTAATTGCTCCTTAGCAAAGCAATTTAGGAGAGGCTCTTGGGAACGGACTTTCATTTGAGTTTGTCAAACGCAGGCCTTGCTTGATTTGTTTTGGCCCAATCGAAAATTAAAATAGTTTCTGAAGCATTTGCTTTTGCTTCAGCGTGTGTGTGTGTGTGTGTGTGTGTGTGTGTGTGTGTGTGTGTGTGTGTGTGTGTGTGTGTGTGTGATGTGTATATATAGTAGCTGTGTGTACTCTTTTACTTTTTGCTTTTCTTTTTGCAAAGATAATTAATAATACTAACTGCCCCTGGCACTGTGGTGGAATATTATAGTAGAATAATAGCGTCTCGTTAATCAGTTGTATTTATCCATCCTTCTCATGTCCTCTCTCAGACAAACAAGAATATTAAAAGCAATTTGGTTCCTTTCTGTTCATTCCTGCAACAATAACAGCTCGTTAAAATTCAAACACACGTGGCACGAGTAGGTTTTTACATTGCCGATGTCTTGCAAAGCAGGAAAAGAAAATGCTTTGGCAGCCCCGGGTCGAAGAATGAAGTTTGTTTTTTTAAATAAAACTTTACATTTCACAGATACAGCTGGGGACACACTGGATGAAACTCATTTCTATTCAATCCATTTCAAAGCAAGACAGTAAGACAGACTTTAAATATGTCTTATGTGTCATCACCAAAGGGTTGAGTATGTTGAGATCAGAGAAACCAGAATTCTGTGGTTATTTTTTTATTTTATTGGTTACTAATGGAATAATTTTACTTTTTTATGAGGAGGAGTATTGTTTTTTGGCTCAGTTTATATCCTAAAGCTATATTTGTGCATTTGAGTGATAACACTGCCGATCTTTGACTCAGATATTGCAAGACTTACTGGACAGACTGGCATGAAATATGATTGATTCTGGCTTTGATCATCCCTCTACCAGCAATTCACTCATGTTATGAAATATCACGTCATCCGTTTGATAGCAGCTGCAAGATGGTTCTCCAGAAATCGATCGAGTATTAAAAGAGCATCTTCGTCAAGGAAAAAATTAAATGTATGCACACTTTACCTTATGAATACATACCTACAAAAGTCATGTGATTCACCCAAGCTTCAATTTGTGCCTGGAGTCAATTTGAATACATTTTCATGCTAACATGCTAAAGTGGTTGGTGAACTGCATGGTAAACAAGCTTTCAACCTGCAATATATTAGCATGATAGCATTATGATTATGAGCAAATTAGCATGCTACATTCAGCATTTTGTTCAAAACTCTGTAGCAGGGTGCAGCCCAGCCTTGCAGGGCTTCTAGCGCTGCTGCAGACCCTTAAAAGGCTTTGGTAGCATTGCTTTAAGCTTAACGCATCCCTCACAATAGGAATACACTGTGTGCTTAAGCAGTCATCGGTATAATGCTTTATATTATACGCTTTTGTGTAAGCATAGATCCACCTGAGTAAGCACAGCGCTGTTTAAAAGCATGCTCAGGATTCTGCAATGTGTGTACGTGTATTATTAGAGCAGGAAATTTTGCTTCTCAGCTCTTTTTACGTTCATACTGAGAAAAAGAAAAATCTGTCTCTCCCCATCCTCCATCCTTATCCCTCCTTGTACCCCCTCCCTCCCCTGTGCCAGCTGAACAAAGACAACTGTTCTTTGTTTGCTTCATGCTCCGTCTGAGCTTGAAGTCAGAATGTGTCTTTTTTTCTTTTTTTTTTACTGATGCTTGTGGCAGAGATAGAAGTACTGCTAATTTGGGCGTCTCTGGGCAGCAGATACGCAGAGAAGGAAATAATCCAAATGAAAACATTAGGCCTTGTGCCCACTAGGTTTCTGTTTGGAGTACATTTTTGCAGATATTTTCAATAGTGGCAGCTGAAGCAGCTGTTTTTGTGAAAGCACTTTACCCGGCATCTTTTCTCGTTCAAAACACTCCACCTTTTTGTTCAGCTGCTCTCCGTGCTTGAGCTGAAAAATATCTTACAAAGAAACATTGCACTTTTGCTGTCAAGAGGCTCAGATGTTCTCAGAGACACACTACAAAGCACTTCATCCCTGAAGCATCCCAGCGTATTTTTGCAAGGAAAAAAAAAATGTGTCCAGAAAGCAACAAGGATTTGGGTTAAGGGAAAGGGCAAGTTGGCCCACTTAGGAAGAAGGAAGGTGAATAAAAATGTAGTGAAGTGATTAGGGTCAGAAGAGGATTTGCATTAGGAGAAGTCAAGGGAGTGACGGATTTAAATATATATATGCCCCACTCAATTTTCTCTATATGGTAGGACTGGTGTGCGCTGGGGAGGGGTGATGAAGTGATTCACCAGTCTGTGTTACTGGGTAAGTGAGTGGTAGAGGGTGGGTGGGTGGCCTTTTTAACCAGTCTGCTTCCTCATGGAATATCTCTTTGTTATTATTTTTTATAATTCCTCATCTTGTCTTGAGAGCCCTGATTGCCTTTTCATGCTGGTTTATATTACTAGTCATTAGCATTGTGCCAGGAAGAAAAGAACGTGCGAATCACAATTAATTATTTCCATAGCATGATGAGAAAGTATGTATAATTAATTGCCATGTTCATAATGCAGATGTCAGTTTGTGTGGTCTGTGAAAATTTTTTATAATGTGCAAAATTTTCAGTTAGAGGGTAAATCCTTTGGACTGTTAAAGTCTTTCCGTGAATGGGATAATTTAGCTCCATTTCCTGGCTGACTGATATCAATAGATTGAGAGTTAAAGAGCGTGAAGAGAGTGGGCGGCTATTAGCCCTTATAAATCATGCTGATTCTAGAACGAAAGAGCCGGTGCTTCAGAGCAGTAGTGAGTGGGTGGAGTGTGTCAAGGACAGGAAAACTTCAGAGAATGTACCTTAAAGAGTCTTTAACAGAATGACCAAATGACGCATAGACAGCATGCTGCAGTAAGGAAATTCCAGCTCGGGCCCTAGTCAAGCTATTAATTGTCTAAAGACTATCAGACTGCCCTCAGCTGCCACTGTTGTGCGTGCTATACACACAGATGACTCAAAAACAAATTATGCCTGTAGTTATATTTTAGTGTAAAAATACAACCCACACAAAATGTAAATATACACCAGGTCCAGTGTCCTCTGAGGCAATGTTGATACAGCATGCACGAATCACCATCTGCAGGTTATCCGAGAACAGCCCGCAGCACACCATCAGCTCTGGGACTAATTGTAGCTGCAGGATTCAGTGCAGTAATTGGAACAGATTTGGGATTTCTTTTAAGAGCTTCATTTGATTAAATCACGGCAGTGAAGCAGGGTTTCAGCTACCCAGCCTCATTACATTTGAATAATACTACTTCATGTAAACAGTGGGGCCCTACATCTAACTTTGTCATTCAGTTTTTCAGCAGCTGACTCCTAAGTGGTAAACTTTCACACATTACTGAAGCAATTCTTTGCAAAAACACTCTCAGGCATGGTATAGCACTGAGTGCAGAGTTTCCTCTGTAAATTATTAAGAAGCCATAAGAGAAAGAGAGGCACATTGTAAAATACGGTATGTTCTCCCATCGCTCAGTGGAAATATTTCAGTTTTTTGCATTCTGGTCTTTTTTCTTCATCAGGGACATCTCTGTGCCTATAGCTCTCTGTTCTTGTTAACATGCTCAGTGGTTTGTAAAGCTGAAGTTGCATAAACATCCAATGATATTCTAAACATTGCTCCTCTGTATATCTTTACAGACATATCTCTGTATATCTGTATAACACATTACTTTTTAAGATATACAGGTTGATTTGTGGCTGCTGCCTCACTTTCAGCTAAAATGTCCCTGTTTTTTAATCTACAAACAGACTCACATAAAGAATGTGCCTTATTCTAACCCGTAAATTATTATCCATTTGTAAGTGTGTCCATTCAATTACTTGGTTCTAGTTCTGTCTTTTTTTTTTTTTTTTTTTTTTTTACTGAATCTTGCAGTTCATGTTATTTTCTGCAAATTCTGACACAAACCTTATTGTGAGACAGAGTCTCATATCAGCTTGTGGGTGATTCATTTGCAGGGTAAAATACTCCTTCAGCAGGAGCCACTACACTTATTTGAGGAACTTTGCATAACAGTCACAAAATAGCATTCCAGCTATGATCCTGTGTCAGTCTTCCTCTAGACAGACAGAAGCACACATAATGATCAAGTATTCAGAGCTGTGATGGCCTTTTATCAGATCCTCCATCCTCTTTGGCACACCCCTTATGCACATCATCCTGTCTCCCGCTGCACTTGTTAAATCCAGACAAACATGAAATTTAAATATTAACAGGCTCCTTCAGACAAAAAGTGACACACACTCTGGGACTGTTGTACAGACAGTGAAAGTGTCAGTACTAGATTGAAATCATCTCAGTGAAAGTATATCTGTACACCAACCATGGCTAAAATGTTGCCATTTCTTTATCAAGTCGTGCACAAAGGTTAGCTTTTAAAATCTTGGAGTCAAAAGAAGTTGGAAAAATGGTGGATGTAAGCCTTGCTATCTAAAAAAAAAAAAAAAAGAATCTGTTTTTATATAAATTATTATTTAATATTCTCCTTTTTGGCTTACATTAAAGGAATCATTAGAAAATCTGGGACCTCAACGAGCAGAAGCTTCCATTAACTAGCAGTGATGACTGTTGCTGAACAATTTTGTGGCCAGTTACAGATGGACGACTAAGATTAGAAAAGCTTAATAAGAAAAAAAAAACACATTGCTAAATATTTCTTAAGCCCCTGCAACTGAGAAATTTTAAGTCCATGCTGGAGTTACATTGTGATTACATTATGGCGATATCACCCACATCAGGCTATAGCTGGGAATATATTTTTCATTTGACCCAGAGCCAAAGGCAATATAGTCATGCCAGAAGCCCTCTTAAGATCACTGCATGACTTCCACTGTCTACCAGTGGCATCCACCTTCCATCATGGAAATAAGGTAATGTGTTCAAGCATGTATTTCCCCAGTGGAGAGTATGGTTCCATTTGGTATTTAAATGGGTCAAAATGTGGTGATTTATTCATGCCCTGAGTCTTTAGTGAAATTCAGTCTGACAGGCAAGCTTCAGGCTTACCCTCTCTGTGCATAACACTTGCAGTCACCCTTTCTTAAGATAAATGTTTGTAAAATATATTTACACTATAGTCATTCTGGGGACTTGTGTATTTCTGTATCTAGAGCAACTACACATAATATCAAATAGTAGAATTCCAGCTGCAAGCCAATAAAGACACACAACTGCAAAAATGATTAATTCAGGACCCTTTTAGCTTTGCTTATTCCCAAATTAATAAAGTAATGGTTCATCTATAGTCAGGAAAACAAGGGTGATCTTCAGATGAAAAACAGGATTTATTGCCGTAAATTTAGATGAAATCAAACTTAGTTACTCTCAGTGATAATCTTTTGTGATAAATTGTAACTAGAATAGTTTGGAAGAAAAAATTACTAAGGAAATCAGCAGTGTTTCTTTTCACCAGGGAATATCATGCTTTACTCTAAAAGGTTGGCTTAAGCCATAAACTGTATGTTTAAAGACACTCTGATGACACTCATTTATTTAATTTCCATTCTGAAGCCTCAATCTTTGCACGATGGCCACTGCCATGTTTTGTTTTGTTTTTTTAATGGCATTATTGCCTCAAACCAGGGGGTTCTCAACTAATGCTAGCAATCTTGGTTACTCATATACTGTACATTCAAATACTTGCAGCTTCATTTTACTTTTCAATAAAATGCAGATAAAATACTAGAATTCACCTCATCAGAACTGAAGTAGACTTCCTGTATGGCTCGTTTGTACAGAGAGCACCATGTAATGTGTAAAACAACAGTTTTATTAATGCATTAAAGCCACAAACATAGTGGAGAGGAACAGTTCAGTCACTCAAATCAGCAGAGTTAAAACTTGTCTCAGCATACACCCAGAACTCATGGGGTTTCTTCATTGCCTTGGTGCTTAGGAATAAATATTAATTCTGGACAAAAATCACAAGTACTAGCTAGTCTCGCATGATTTGCAACATCCCACCAATCAGTATCTTATGAATAACTACTGGCAACTGTACAGGCATATTTTAGGTGTGAAAATAATAGATTTGCCTGTCACCTGACAAATGAATGACTGACAGTGCTTTTATGTGCAAATTTCCCTTATAAAACAGTGCCTGACAACATGCTAAATTCTTAGCTAGCTATACAACAGCTTCATAGTTTTCGAAGCTATTCAAACTGCAGCTTGCTTTTACCAGAGCTGCATGTTTTTTGGGGTTTTTGGCACTCTGGGTGATATTGCACATTGATCTGATGAACCAGGGGAGAACTGAAACATTAATTCCAGCCTGAAACTGGACTTCAACCTAGGGCTCTCACTTTGCAGGGTAAACCTATATGTTTACTTAAGGCTTTCATGACATCAGATTTCCTTTGATGATTATCAAGACCAAAAGAATTCACCTATAAATGATATTATTGGATGTCTAGTATAGGAATTTTGGGAAAAGGTGATTATCAACTCCCAAAATACACAAGGAGGAAGGTGGAAAGACAATCTGTACCATGACAAAAAGGTCAGATGTTCAAGGCTGAAATGTGTCCATGTTTGTCTGATGAAAGATATCCAGGATACAAATGCAAAAGATTTGGAACTAACCAATCTGCTTGAACGCTGAGTTTTCAAGGCATGCTAAGGATGTAGCTGCACCCTTCCAAAATTCACTAAGTATACACTGATCATAGCCCATCCTAATACACACGATCGTTACGTTCAGGCATCAAGTGTTAAAACAACTAAACAACGACTGAAACTGACCCCAAGCCAGAAAAATGTAAAAAGTCTTAGTGCGTTTGTTCGGTTGGTGTTTCTGACTGGCCTGTTTCCTAGCTAGTAGTTATTTTTAAGCATTTAGCTCCATCTCATTTTTTATTTTCCTTTGATTATCTATCAGACCCCAGTATGCCTTTGGATCACAAGTATGATGTTAACAACATGTTATTTGAGAGACTGAGCAGGAGTAAGCACTACACAATAAAGAATTAAAGAAAGACTCTCACTAAGCCTAACAGCGTCAGAACAAGCACAAAAAATGATACATGTAAACACAGGTGTTGTGATGCCACCTGGGCTCTAGTGTGACTTTTAGTTCCTCTACACAAACAAGCTTTCAGACTGTTCATTGATGTTAAAGGCATCCAGACACATCCCCTGAAATCTTTAGGCCTGTGCTTAAGGTCACCTGTATCAGTGAGCAAAACAAAAGAATAGGCCCACTGTTGGCTACAGTCAAACATGAAAAAAATAGACAAACATATGTGCAGACAGACAATAAGACACACAGCAGCATTGTGTTTTGCTTTGCTTTATCACTCTTGGGGACTATAAGTGAAGGAAAGAGAGAGGAAGGCAAGCAGAATGGCAGCAAGAGGTTGACCCATGATTCGCCTCTGGTGAAAAGCCCACAAAGACCCACACACAGTGTGAGAAACAGGATGAGATTTTTATCAAGGTCACTAGACAGGGAGCTGTATTCCATTACTCAGACATGTATAGCCTCTAGAAAAGTCTTTTTTTGTGTGGGAAAAAATTCATATTGAAGTATAATTTTGCGCATAAAGTGTCAGACTTCTAACTTTTAATTATAGAGAATTCTGTTGGATGGAAACCATTACACGCTAATTCTCTAGCTGGGCCCACGTCCTCATTTTAGGTTTGACAGCGTTTTGATAGGTAAAGGTGAAAGGCTTGGACATGAATTAAGATGCGGTTTGGGGAAGGCCTCGAAGGGGACTGGCGGCAGCTCCCGGGCCTGGCAGATCCCCATGTACTAAATAGAAGTGAAGAAGTTAAAGAATTGAGAAGGGGAGGGAGGGTAGGGCACGTAAACGAGAATGAACAGCTTGTAGAACTGGGGGAACCGATATAGATGAGAACCGGAAAAGAGTGTGTTTGGAGGCGTGGTCCCGCTCCTGAAATTCCGATACTTAATCTCCAACTATGTTGTATCAATAACGATATCTATTGAAAATTGTTTTAAGGACTTATTTTTGGCCTTTTTTTTCTACTATTCACTTTATTTAGATAGCTAATGTCTAAAGCAGAGAAAAGTTACAGGAAACATGGAAAATAAAGTAGGTAATGCTAAAATCCCTGACTGGACTTAACCTAAGACAAATCTGTGCCTAAGGCCACAAAGAAAGGCCTGGAGAGAGGAGATCATAAGTAAGACAATGTAACTACCATCCAGATGCCTGAACAAAATCAAAACTGACAAAACTGTACAGCATATGTTTAAAACAAATGAAGCAAAACACAGTTTAGCATCTGACAGTGCAATAACTAGAGGAAACTGAATTGCTTATGGGCACATGTGGAATAATAGCTTACATTTATTAAAGTCATGCTAAACTAGCAGGGGATTAGTGATATGTTTCAGTAATGGGAGCTTTGGGTGTTTTTCCTGTTTCACTTTAGTCTAATCCACCTGCAGATGCTAGGGGATAACGTGGAAGCCAACAAGTATTGACACTGCATTTTAGACCTGCAAAGTCCACGGTAATTACACTAATGCAGCACCCTCTCAGCAGGCTCATTTGTTTAGTTTCCACAGAGCTTACCAGATGGTCCCCTAAGTCCTGTGTTCTTCCATATTCATGAGATGAATTTGACCCTGTCACCTTAAGGGCTGACCTCTAACCTGGACTCTTGAGGACATCAATGGGATATGGAAGAGGGTTGGCACATCAACACCCACCCGCAGTCCCAGGGGTGAGTGGCCAACCCCTCTGACTGAAGACGATGGATATGCGTGAATACCAGTGTGAGCCCAAGCTAGGCGAGCCTTTACATGGTTTCCCAGGCTTTGATGAGATGTCACATCTACAAGGGAACATCTGTCCCATCCACACGGATCCCTGTAGGGGTGGAGGAGGCTTGAAATGCAAACAAAGTCACGGAAAGCAGACTAATGGTGTCAGACTGAGCCATCCGTGTACAAAAGTGTGCCATTGAACTCCTTGCAGGATGTTTTCGTGACCACAAACAAACCAAATCATCATAGGAATAAAGATAGCAACTGCAAATCAGTGACCTTCAAGACTGATCAACACAGTATGTGACCACTTGCCACTTTATCTATATCCGCCATGAGTTTGCTCTGCCTTTTTTCTTCCTTTCTATTTTAAAAGAAGCCATTTCAAGGTGTTTTTGTGCAAAGGAAACTGCTTATTAAGAAAAGAACAAAGTGAGACTGTGGAGATAATCAAAATTCCATCGGGATGAGGGCTGAGTCACCATATGACGCAGCGTGATTTCTTCCTGTCTCCGTACAATTATAGAGCAGATTCATAAGGAAAAGTTTTCAATTTCATCTACAGTATGTTAAACTCTTCTTCTACTGGGCAAGCTGAAAAAGGTGACATGTCCAGTAATATTTGAACTACATGAGTTCAATTACATTTTTTGCATTGTTCCCGCAGCTTTATGAACTTGTTTAGTTTTTGAGTACCTCTTTAAGCTGTCACTTCTGAAATCTTCTCGCTGTGGTCCTTCCAGTAAAGAGACTGAAACAACAAGATATGTGAATGTGAAATACTTGGTTAGCTCAACGCTTCAGTCACATTATCAGAAAACTGCACGTTCAATGTGAGACACAGAGTGAAATGAATGTGTAGAGGTTACAGAAACATTTTATTACATATTCAATAACATTCCAATGCTAAGTTATATGATTAGATGAGCGCGTGCGATGGTAACCTTCGCTTTTTTTTTTTTTCTTCTTTAGTTGCTGCGACGGCAACAATATCAGCATGGTGGCTCTTTATTACTGATCTTATCTGGGCCTATTCGGCCACAGTAGTTTACAGGAGCTGTGTGACTGCCTGGTGGAGATGAGCCAGAGTGAAGATAACACTGCACATCCATCTGACTAATTGGCTCCACAGTGCAGACAGAGGAAAAAACTCTGATTTATGGGGCCTGAGGATGCAGTTTCTCGCTTTTAAAGTATCTGTCCTTCTCTATCAGCTTGCATTAAAGTTTAAATTCAGAGCCCATTTACCAATTAAAAAAATGTAATCCATGATCTCATTTACGACATTCTGTGCGCGCCTCCTGTTTAATATACACCCCGTGATAGAGCCATCTATCTCACGCTAATTGTGGGCATTTTGTATTTTCTGTGTGTATTGTAAAGCAGAAGAGCAATACAAATGTGTAACCCCGGGCGACACCACCTCTGGCAGGCTAAAAGCCTTCAGAGGGGGTTTGTACAAAAGAAGATTCAACCATATAAGCCGATTATGTTCCCCCAGAGATGATCATGTAACGTTTTATTTTGGGTAGCCACAAATTATTCGCCTATTATGTGCACAATGGCTTTTAATTAGCTATTCACTCATAATTTGTGGACTATCTCTTTCTGTGGCGAGATTCTCTATAGGGTTTAACAGGGACATTGGTTGTTTTAGTGGCGCTTTCATACAATTGGTGCCCCTAGGGTAATGTCACACATAGTGCTGACATAGTGTGTCATGGCACAGGAAAGACAGCCCTGTCTAGGCTTGTCCCACTGCACTGACACCATGGATACAGTACATGTCACTAGTTCCAACATCACACTTGTCACACGATTTCTGCCTCTGTTGAAACGTCCATCTCATGACAGCAACAGAGACCGCGGGAAAAGAAAGCTTGACACCGGTAGCTCAAAGTTGACAATCCGGATATCTGACCTTAACTGGGAGTTTAGCGAGCTTCATTGTTCGTTGCGTATTGTGACATATTAGAGAAGAAGACAGCATAAAGGGGAACAACATAAATGACACTCCTTTTTCCTTTTTATGCAGAAAACGTGATTTTAAGCTGTTTTCACCAAATCGCTCAGTCTCCTTCTCATCATAAACATTTAGTTTAATGTGGCTAATTGGCCCATACTGCTATACATTTATTCATTAGGTACAGTTTTTCAACCACTTATTAACACAAATATCTAATCACCAAATCACATGTCAGCAACTTTATGCATTTAGGGATGTAGACATGGTCAAGATGACCTGCTGAAGTTTCAACTAAGCATCAGAATGAGGAAAAAGGGTGATTTTTGACTTTGAATGTGTCGTGGTTGTTGGTACCAGACGATATGAGTGCTGATCTAAAGGAATTTTCCCACACAGCGTTCTCTAGTGTTCTGAAAAAAGAGATAATATCCAGTGAGGGGCCGTTTTCTGGTGAAAATAACTGCTGGCTATTCTCCTCTAACCTCCTGTTGATGCCAGAGGTCAGAGGAGAATGGCCAGACTGCTTCAAGCTGATGGGAAGGCAACAAATCTTGCAGCAGATGGGCTATAGCAGCAGAACATTACATCAGTTCCCAGTCGTGTCAGCTAAGAACAGGAAACGGAAACTACAGTTTGCATCAGTTTGCCAAAATTGGAAAACAGAAAAATTTTGCCTGATCTGAAGAATCTTGATTTTTGCTCCAACACCACACAGTCAGAATTTGACATAAACAGCATTAAAGCGCGTATCCATACTCGATGTGCCAATGGTAGCAGATATTTTCCTGGCATAGTTCAGTACTATTGCATTTCAATATCACCTTTGGGATCTGGTGGAATGGGAGACTGCCATCAGGGATTTGCAGCACAAAAACATGTAGCAAAAAACAAATAAAACAATTATTTGAAATGTTGGAAATAATCTCAAAACTATTTTCATAAGTGTCTATATAATATGAAAAATGCAAGCTAGCAGCATGATAGCCCAAATTAGTATATGTTTGAAACTAATGAAGGATTGATTAACTGTTTAGAGAATCATGCCTAGAAGTAACTGTTTTTCCTTCAAGTTGTTGTAAAATGAAGCTAATTACTTATAAAACTGTTATTTAGTATGTTACAGTTGGAAAATACGTTAATTTATTAAGCAATTTATTGGGTCATCAACTTACTTTTAAAAAAAGCTTTATAATTTGCTCACTGGAGAGCACAGAACAAACCTACCAATCCTATCAGTCTGAGTTTGATCTGTGTACATGAATGATCTCCTGGTTATAATTTCTCATGTGCAGTGCGCACATGAGAAATTATAACCAGGAGTTATGTGGAGCCAATTATTCTCCCCAAATTTGTTAAAGACAAGATATTATGGGCTGTGTTAAAAGATTATTTCTGGATAACTCTATGTTTCTAGTTTCATGTCTGACGGGATTGAACAGTCTTCAAGTCTGATCCTCGGTAATGTCAAAAAAGAGGACAGGTGGTCCTGCTCTAATGTATCCCTCAATTTCACTGTCAGATTCACACCTTAATAGTCATGTTAGACTTCAAAATGCTAAGATGGTGACAGTAAAACCAGGATGTGGTGGCTCTGCTCATCTTTTATACGCAGTTTTTGTGAAATGTGGTAAAAAATCAATAGAAAAACAACAGAAATAGCACAAATTCAATAAGCAATTCTACTCACACTGCTGGCTTTAACATATTTAATTATATGTAAACTTTACATGCAATTTTGTTACACAAGTTCAATATAAAATTTAAATTTAATGGAATCTGGTCAAAATGAAATTGATATGCATTCAGTATATACCAAGCACATTTTTTTTAAATGAAAAGAAAAATATTTGACAAAACAAATGAATAAAAAGTTGCATTTTACTCAAAATTATTGCCTCATGTTTATTAAGCGTAAAACAAATATTTTTTGGTTTATGAGTTTATCCCTCTGCTGAAATATTTGTTGCCAAAAAGCAAAAGCATATTTTACACCTAAAATTTCCTGCGTTAAAGTAAATAAGACGTCATTTGTACTTTATTGGTGCTGGTAAGGAGATGTGAGATCTAATTTTTAAAAATGTTTTATGGCTTAAAAAAAGGATTTAATAAGACAAACCTACTATAGGTTAGGTGTTTAACATTGCAAAAGAAAATACTGACTGGAGTATGTTGCTTATGTGCATCAGGTCAGCATACATAAACACTTTAGTCCTCTAATAGCAGATATGTCAGCTCCTTCAATCATTTAATGGAGAGCCCTTGAACTGTGACTTTTTACTAATGCAGTCATTTGTGGGTTTCCTTGTGACATTTTAGCTCTGACCAAGACTCATTTATCTCATAAAGAGTTCAAGGACTAAACAGTCGATACCCTACAGATGGTTGGGGAACAGCGTAATCCGTACAGCCACTCGAGGCTACCAATTCCAATTACCTGGAATGGGAGGCTTGGACTAAATGGGGAGAAGCGCAAGGTAAAGAGGTGGTAAATGATCCGACAGCTGTAGGTACAGGAGACGCTGCATTAGCCTTTTAATGAAGCACTGAGAGGCTTCACCCTGTGAAAGGTTTTTCCTTTTGAGAGTGAAGTTGAAGATGAGGGAACTCAGTCTGTGGCGCTGAAAAGCTCAAAACTGTGCCATCCACCGTCACTGATATTGTATAATTTAATAACTAGACCAATAAGGAATTTTGAACTCTGACCTCGCCCTGTAATGCATCTGCCATTTGACTGGCATGCCTCATTAAGCTCTGGATTGGTTTAATCAGTATAATGATAATAAAACCATCAGGGAAAATACATGTCCTTGTTTTGCATGTAATTTATAAGCCCAACAACAATTCTGCACTAATGTCATTAGTTTGTCAGGGTGGATGCATTTATTATATTCTATTTTCATATTAACCAGCACAACAAGTACTGCTTCATAATCACTCAGACTACATGTAGTTCATTGCAAAATAATGTTTTATAAATGCAGCCAGGCGTGTTCTATGATTTTTACATCATACAAGGACTCGAGCACGTATGTTTACTTCAAAACTTACACACACACCCTGAGGTGGTCTTGTAAAAGAGTGAAAAGAGCAATGGGCCTGCCTGCCAATCATGGGGTTCCTGTGTGATGATTGATTGGTTTCACTCTCTGTGCCCACGCCATCAGTCAGAGAGAGAAGGCACGGCCTTCATTAATATTAATTTATTTTTTCCTCTCATCTATATTCATATGCTCATTCATATTCATCACTGGTTACACGCAGAGCAGATTAGAGAGCTTTGTGTGCATTTCTGCGGATCATCGTTTGAGAGCTGACAGTGGCTCCATAATGTAGTGGTTTACACGTTTGCCTAACCTGAGAAAGATCCCTGGTTCCATCTCAGGAGGAGCCAAAGAAAAAAAAAAAACCCTGGAAGAGCATCCAGCTTAAAAATCTACCAAATCAAATATGCAGAGCTACCTGCTGTGCCGGGTATCTGGTGAATAAAAAAGCCGCTGTTGTTTGAGAGAACAAACATTGAGGATTTCAATAATCTTACTGGTCCAGGTTGCATTAAACTTTATCCTGAAAAGACTCTGGGCAGAATATGCTTTTTAAAGTGATTATACTGTTTTCCAGACAATTGGAGTACATTGCCAGAAAATGCATTAGATTATCCTCTTCAGGTTGGAGAGGGAGAAAATGTAATAATTGCTGTGCATGTGCCTCCGTGTGTGCATGTGTGTATTTTCAGATTTGAGTGTACTTCATTGCAGCAACCAGGCCTGCAAAATAAATAAATAATTGTACAAAAGAAAGAAAGAAGAAACACTGTTCTGCAGCAAATGGCAGACAGGCAAAGTTAACAGAAATTCAACTATAACTATAGCAGTCATGTATATCACCAGTGCATGTATGTGCTAATCAGCTCAGCATTAACATGTCATCTAATACTTAATTATTTTTACATGGAGAAGCTCCCACTTGTTTCCCTGAGAATACAGTATTAATTATTCATCTCCTAATAATACATCAGTACAGTACACTGTGACAGTAAACACCTGTCATCATTTATCTTGGGCTTGTGGGTGTAGTAATGATAGCTCCCATAAGTGACTTCACTCTGTGAGTGGAGGAGGGGTTCTTCCTGTCACAGAGAGGACTGGACACACTCTCGCTAATCATTCATTGTCACTCTCCGAGAATAATTCACTCAGCTATCAGACTGATTGATAACGCCACAGCCACAAAGAAAAATCTGGATTCTTTACAGATTGTCCAATTAATTTCCCTCTTTCATCATGCACTGTGTGTCTGTTTCCTCTACTGTTCTTTCGTTTAATTCGTATCCCATTTTCTTCGCCTTTCTCCTCCCGCTGCCACTACAAACAACCTCTTCTCCAATTTCCCCTCATGTCTTCCTCGTGTGCTATTCATTTTCACCCAATCAGCCTCTAATTGGCTGCTTCACACCAAGAGGACGGCAGAGATAGAGCAGTCGTTTGTACATGTACATCAGCTGACACGTGTTATGGTGGAGAGTAAACAGGAGCATGGCTTGTAAAGCTTGCTAAATGCTAATGTGTGCATAATCCATTTTAATGATTTTTTCCCTCCCTGTCCCTTTTTTGCCGTGACATTTATGAAAAACAAAACATGTTTGCTCCTAATAGCACAGTACAAATTCTAGTTACCCATATGTTTTACTATATTTCTCCAGTTTTTGCCTCCTAGCATTGGCTTCCCCTAGATGCAATTAAATTGTTACCTATGAAATAGTAGACTGGTGTATTTTTACCTTTTAACATGGCGGGCTGATCTCTTTGTTTCAAAGAAAACCATTAGCAACAGACTAGAGCCCTCTTCTTTCTCTGCTCATAAGATGGTCCTACATTTTGTGCCATTCCAGTTGTTTTATTTTTACTCATCTACTCAGTTTTACTCATCTGATGGTGAGAGTGCAAAGAGACGGTTGAAGCATGTGACAGGATGGACGTCTCGGTCTCCATGTTTTGGTCAGCCCCATATTATGGTTTTCCACAAAGACTGCAATGCTCTGCTACCTCCCAGCAGCCAGAACTTTGATCTGATCTTGAACCCACACACCATGTCACCAGCTATGCACTGCTGCTGATTGATGAAATCCTGCAGCTAACTGTTGTCATGACAAACCTGCATGGGAAACACTCAGTGGCTTATGTGGACACAGAGGAACTGCAGACTTGTAGAGATGCTCATTTTGTGTTTACAGGTCCAAAAAATTAATCAATTCAAATCTGCAGGGTGTTGCTGCAAGCCCCCCTCATTGGCAAATGTAAGGGCAGTGTGACTTTTGCACGGACAGTCTGTCCATTTGCAGCCTCTGCCCCACCTCAGCTGGAGTCCTTCTTCTTTAAAGGGTTAAAATCCAAGAAATATGATTAAATGTAATTAATAATTGATAGTTAAATTTCAGGCTGATGTATTTTTAAAAGACTGAGTCATTTAAAGTGGAAAAATAAAGTACTGTATAATATTTTTACAGCAGTTTTTGAGAAGCTGCCATGTTTTTGTCGTTAGGATTTTAAGTGTGACTTTTTGATTTTTAAATTTATATTACAGAAAAAAATGAAAATCTATTTGTTTTTTTGTTTTGTTGTTCTCCCGGGTGCTCCGGCTTCCTCTCACAGTCCGAAGACATGCAGTTAGTGGGGTTAGATTAATTGGTAACTCTAAATTGCCCATAGGTGTGAATGTGAGTGTGAATGGTTGTCTGTCTCTATGTGTTAGCTCTGCAACGTACTGGCGATCTGTCCAGGGTGTACCCTGCCTCTTGCTCTAAGACAGCTATGATAGGCTTCAGGTGGAAGAGAATGGATATCTCAGGCTGAAGTAGTGTTAAAAGACTGAGTCACTTAAAGTAGAAAAAAATATTACTATATAATATTTTTTACAACAGTTTTGGGGAAGACGGCATTTTGCAGCCTTACGGTAAAAAGAGTCAGTTTTTGTTTCGTTTTTTTTTTTTTTTAAAGAGGATGATCTATGGGTTAAAGAAACACCCCACTTGGGATTTTCTAATGCAGACTTCAAACCTATTTATTCTTGCAGTTTTAGAGTTCTATATAACTTTCTAGATTTAGTGGGAGTAGGCAGTCTCTTCTATTCAGGCTTAGGCAAAGAGCAATTTTATTGTAGTCTTGATGAATATTTTATCAAATTTGGTCTGGCTTGGTCAGAGGGGCGCAGCAGTCCAGGCAGTCAGTGCCATTTTTTCTCTACTCTCAATAAACCAGATCATTTTCCTTGTACGATATGCATCTCTGGGTGCTGTAGTTCTGCTGTAGTTCTGCTGGTCTAGCTTTACCTGAGCTACAAAACTATGGTTTGAATCTACAGTGTGTACAGTCATGAAAAACAAAACCAGGTTTTCACAGGACTCTAGCAAAACCTTAAGAGAGCTCTGCATAAAAGGATGCCTGCAAACCTTGTTCACTTGACTTTGAATCTCAGTAGCCTGAAGTATGCAAACAGTTTCATGTGTATATAGGAGAGGAAAGGACATGCATTGCACTTCACTTCTTAATGAGCTCCCTAATGGTGCCTAATGAGTGGTTATCATCCTTAATATTACTGCATTGCTGTGCAGTACCGTGTGTACGGTTTATGAACTGCTTATCTCTGTTTGGATGCAGTCTCTCTTTCTGCTCCCACTGATGATGTTGTTGAGTATACATGCATGAGAACACATTAAGAACATGCGGACCAAGCTTTTACAAATGCTCGTTAAGATGAACATTTTCCTTACTTACTGACTGATTCTGAACATTTTGCGTTCTTCAATTAAATAAGAGTGAAATCACCCATTTATTATATTTTCTCTTTTTAAATTACAACCATACCTTTAAATACTGTATAGAGTGATAATTAATTTTTCATTACTCCTGATTTGAGTTTGCTGAACACGGTGTACTCCTATAATACAGGTGGAGGCACTGATAGATCTCAGAGCCTGATATAAGCAAGAAGCACAGAGACAGCTGTTCCTCTCTTCTCTGCTCCTCTTGACAGTACTTTAAAAACCTCGTGCCATCTGTGTGAATCGTGTAGCCTAATATAGTCATAAATTCCTATCATGTAAGATTCTACAAAAAGTCCAAAATATTCTCAGTAAGTGGTTGCAACATGCAGGTCAACTCAGCAAAAGACAAAATGAGCTTTTCTACGTACTCCCTAATGGAACAAAGGCAGAAACTTTAGTGCCCTTGAAATTAATTATTATACTAGAACCTCACCTCTCTGTCACTACTTAAACCTTTCTTGCTTTCTGATCTCTCTCGCTCACACACACACACACACACACACACGCACGCACGCACGCACGCACGCACGCACGCACACACACACACACACACACACACACACACACACAGGTTTTACTGGTGCAGATAGCGGTACTCCCATCCTTTCATCCAGCACGCACAGAAGTTGCTCACTTTCAGTTGACTCAACTGTTTCCAACACAGCACACAGGTTAAGGTGTAAGGTGAAAATTTTCAGTGCAGTGAAGCACTACTCGTGGGAGGCAGTTGTAAAACACATTCATCCAGCTAAATGATGTAATCATATTGTGCAAAATATATTGTGTAACTGCAGAGTATTGTGTCAAAATCATTGAGTTTTGCATGACACATTGCCAGTAAGAGCTGTGACTGAACATTAACGGATTTTTGAAGCTGACCAAGTATTATTTAAAAGCACTTCAAGAGAAAAGGCATTGAACTAATCACTTGCTCTGTTTCCTTCTGTGTTGGTTTCCCTTCCAGCAAAATATTAATTTGAAATAATAGTGAGAAAAAAAATCCAGCGCGTCTTAATTGCTCCGAGTGCGCCACAAAATAATACCAAAAAAAAGGTAAATCGTTCCTGCTTGCTCAGCTTGTTTTGCTTTGTTCTTTGTTATTTTCTCATCTTAGCCCCTGTTTGCTCTGCAGCAGGAAGGATTTGATTAAAAACACAATCAGCAGGATGGCAGGCCCCGTGCCTTCTAATCAAACCATAATGGGAGTTTACCATGCATTATCTCTGACTGGGATTTAATGAGACTTTAGCGAGCATTATCGCAAAGTGAAATTTAATAGCAGCATCCAGAGGGCGTTCGCTATCCCGTCTGCATCCCGTCGCCGTGAATGAATGGGAGGAAACAACGGCAGGGGAAAGGTGAGGTGAAACTTGTCTTGGAAACATCTCGGCAACAGATGTTGAACCTCTGTTTTGTTGATGACTGTCCATCTGGTTGCCTTGTCCTTGAATGTGTGTTTGGAACATGAAGGTGGCTGAGTGAGCAGAGAGAGGCTGTTCTTCAGCTACAGTAGTGCAAAGTGGTTTGAGCCCCTGTGGCAGCGAGTATCATCCCACTCAGATGTCCTTGAACAAAATAGTGAATCCTGTGCAGCTCTACTGCCACACAAAAAAAGTTGCTTGGACAATGAAAAATGATTTTGTTGTGAAAAACAACAAATGTAACACTCGAGCCTTTCCCATTCTTTGAGCTCTGCTGTGTTTGTGAGACTTTTTTTTTTTTTTTTAAGCTGTTACTACAATAGATTTTGTAGTAAGCACATGTCAGCAGCACACATAAAAGGGCACACGTTGGCGAGCATGTGACAAAAATGACCTTTGGAGTGAACAGCTCGAATGTGTGTTGATGCTTCTCTGATCAAAGCTGTGTCGGAAACATTGATGAATAATTGATCTTACTCTAATGGGCACATTTTGTTGTGTGTATAACAATGGTGTGCATCATGATACTGTACTTTGCATGGCAAAACGTGTGTGTGTGTGTGTGTGTGTGTGTGTGTGTGTGTGTGTGTGTGTGTGTGTGTGTGTGTGTGTGTGTGTGTGCGTGCGTGCGTGCGTGCGTGCGCGCGCGCGCACTGTTGTTTTTCTGAATAAATTATGATGTTGTAAATTCAGAAGATGGGCAGCCCCAGCCCTTCCCATGTCTCCTGCAAGTGTTTTCCATGTTACAGCATATTCACAGGACTCTGCTGCACATTAAAGTGGCAGGAATGTCATCACCTCAGCATGTCAGCCTGTCCATAGCTTCACCGCTAACGTTATTTCTGCAAACCTAATTAGCAATATCATATCATCAGCCACAATCCCTAGAATGCATGACAGGCGACCAAGAGGGGAGTGTGAATCTATTAATATTTATGGATCCATTTAGTAGTGAACAGAAAAAAAAAATGAACAAAATTAGCAAGTCTAATGCTTTGCATTGCGAAGGGGTGGAAATTGATATACTATGCACTATCCGAATCATCGGTGGAGTGCTGCCATCAGGGTTGATTATAGGGCTGAGGGGTTCTACATTTACCTTGTGCTGTGCTACGCATTCAGAATAGGATGTGCCTTATGAAGCTGTATAAACTACAGATGGTTGGGGCATCTGCATTATGGCATTTGTCTCTTTCTCTCCTCCTCCTCCTGTCTCATTCTCCATCCTACAAACTTTTAATGAGTCTGTGTACGGCGGTGATTAGATTTAATGAGGTGCCAACAACCTTGGATTGACTCAGCTGAGCTGCAACACTCTCATTTATTTGTGATAGACCACAGCCAAGCCTTGGACCGTATGACAGAAGCCCCATGCAAGAAAAGACAGGATTAAAGCTTTCAAAGTGTGTTTTCTTCTCTTTGACTTCAAGCCCTGTGTAATTGGTAGGAATGCCAAGTCTTGTCTGGAAGATTTAAAGGGAGAGACTTTCACATTAGCATCTATAATCAAATTTTGTTCTTTTAAGTTACCAGGAATTAGACCGTCTCAAAGATATCAAAGATGACTTTGAAGATGGGAAAGAGCTATCTGGGGAAACCCAGGGACAAGTCGAGTCGAGACGAGTTTCTGATGTATTATAGCCAGAGCATGCAGATGGTGTATGAAGCATTAAGTTTGTTTTTTTACGCAATTGATTTGTTGTGCATTCATTTTATGGTTTTGCTTTGAATTTAATTGGCCAATTATCACATATTTAATTAAAAAAAAAACTCAATGCAAAGAACACACAAGCAACACTAAAGCACCTCCTATGGAAACACTGAATAAACTTAACAAAGAAGTTACACTCTACCTAACAGGCTGTCATGCTCATCAAATTGGTGTAGTGCAGTTTCGAGGGAATGGTTGAGTCATAATGCCGTGTCACGCCAAGTATTCAGACAAGCTACTTTCGTCTCTCTGCACTCAACAAACCAGTGCTTGTCAAGCCATAGGCTGGTATGTCTGGTGCTGCCTATCCACCAGTAATGAGCTACTTTTGTGAAGCAGCTCCAAGTCCATGTTTTGAGGGGTAAGTACACTCAGGCAGGCACACACACACACACACACACACACACACACACACACACACACACACACACACACACACACACACACACACACACACACACACACACACACACACACACACACACACTTCATACACATCAAAGGGCTTCAACTTTTTTCCAACAGTTATTTCCAGGAAAATGACAGTTTCTTGTCCTTCAAAAGGAAACAGAGTCCCCACATTGTGATAATGTAAGTGAGTGTATTTCCAGATATCACCAACAACACAAGTTGAGATCGATTAGACTGAAAACATCTAAAAGTGAAGTATAGAAAAAAGAATGATCTTAACAGATGAAACTAAGAAGAACTTATACCAGAAGGATGGGAATAGAAAAGCATGGAGGACAGACACAGCTCATGATCTGGTGTCATCTGTTAAACATGGTGGAGGTAGTGTTATTTCATGGGCATGTACAGCTACCAGTTCACTGTTTGTTTGTTTTTTGACGATGTGACTCTTGTTAGGAGCGATAGGAAGAATTGTGAAGTGTACAGGACTTTCTGTATGCTCGGATTAGACACAACTAAAAACTGTAACTTCACATGAACCAAAGTAAACTGCAACAAAAAGTAAACCGTAACAAGAGTTACTCAAGGCTAAGAAATTGGATATTCTTCAATTGCCATTTCAGTCAAATTATCTGAACACACAGAGCATGCTTTTCAAAACTGATGGCAAAGTGACCCACAAACAAACAAAAAGTGAAGTCAGTTTCAATAAAGGACAAGCACAAACTCTCAAACAGTATTTGTTGATATCTATGGGTTTTAGACTTCAGGGACAGAGTTTCATCCACGTACTAAAAACAATAATATTTTAAATTATGTTAGTTTGTGCAAATACATTTGAGATTGAAAAATGTCTATTTGCCTGACATGGTTTCAAACCTGGCGCTTATTAGAAACCGGCGTTTAAAAGAGACCGGTGGTTATTGGAAGATAAATTTTGTTTACATAGCACCAAATCACAACAACAGTTGCCTCAGCACACTTATGTTGTGCTAGGACACTGGAAAACATGTGCAGTTGTTGTGCACATAAATAGAAATGTTATATATATATACGCTAAGTCTACAAGCTTGAAAGTCAATATTTGGTATGACCACCTTTATCTTCAACATAGGCGGAACCTTTAGACAAGCTTTCATCTAATTTCTTTAAGCAGTCTTCAGGAATAGTTCTCCATAGTTCTTTGGCTGTTGGCCAGCTTTTTGTTCAATTCTCTAACAAGTTAATCCCACATTGCTTCAATATTGTTGATGATAAATCACCCGGGGTGAGACCAACCAGGATGTAGACAGAATGTTTTTAATTTTAGAGAGAGAAAAAAAAAAAAAGAGTAGTCCTACATATGTGTTTAATATGCACACTGAAGTACATTTCCTTGTCAAAAATGACTCCATGGGTCATCACATTGTTACTGAAGGCCAAGGTAATGCCATCCAGAGCAAGCATCTGGTTGGACATCACGTTTTAAGATTTGTAGGGCCGGGTACAATAACTTCGTATTTGTCTCATGTTAGAAGCGGGAAATTTGAGGTAATTCAAGTCCCTATATCTTTAAAAAATGAATGCAGTTTAACTAATTGGTGTGTGCCCTCTGGTTTCATGGATAGGTAAAGCTTAGTGACTGCATAGCAGTGGAAATGCATTTTGTGCCACCTTCTTCTAATACTGCCTAACATGCTCAGTTTCACCCATTCTGAAATACTGCAAGAGTTGTTGAATCTAGAAGTCATTTAAATAAATAATGTCTGACAAAGTGAAGTTGGCTTGATGGTCTCAAAAGGTAAACCATCATATAAAACGGAACTTAGAGGATAAATAAAATAATTGACATTTATCAGTCTGGAAAGGATTCTAAAGCCATTTCTAAGACTTTTGGACTCTAGAGAACCAAAGTGAGACCGATTATTCACAAATGGAGAAAAGTGGTAAACCTGCACAAAAGAACCCAGAACAACATCTAAAGAACTGCAGGCCTCCCTTCTCTTAGTTAAGGTTAGAGTTCACGATAATAACAATGAGGCTGGGCAAGAATGGCATTCGTGGGGGAGTTCCAAGAAGAAAACCACTGCTGACCCAAAAGGACACAAAGGCTCGTCTTTGCCAAAAACATTATGATGATCCCCAAGACTTTTGGGAAAATAAGCCTCCCTGTATAATTTCTTAGCATAACCAGCCTCATCAAGATGGCAGTCCTTCCCAAGAATATTACATACATCTATACGACAGTGCTTTTTTGTCTGTGTCAAATCATTTTTTTTCTTTGTATATTCAACTAGATTCAAGAAATGAGAGCAAATGATGTGCTATTGTGACACGCTGCTAGTAATAACGTGCCTAAAGATGCAATTAAAAATGGCACCTTTCTTTGCTAAGTTGTCTCTTATGTATAGACACAACACTGGCTCTTAAGTGTTTGATATTTTTGAAGGATTGGGTGGCATAACAAACAACAAAGTACTGGACTGAAAATTAGTTTAAAAAATAAATTAAAAAAAAAGCAGCTAATGCCCAAAGAAACACTCTGAATGACCTTTAGAAAGCCTGGAGAACTATTAGTCACATGTTGAATGCTTGGTTTACAATCCTCCGTGGTGGGGTACTGCAGCAAAATTGCAAAAAAAAACATTACCTTTGTATAAATGTGCCTGGACCTGACTGAACACACATCAAGCTGCTAGCCAATTCTCCGTAACAGATGGCGTAATGAAATTAACTGGTGCACTATAGGAGTAACAGCCCTCAAAACAGGAATGGTTTTGCAGATGCTGACCATTGACTTTTCTATTCTCATCTTTTCAGACGTTATTTTTACAGTTTAACATCGCCACTGTTAGCAATACCTGAACCCTACAGAGGTACAGTTCAAGTCCTCTACGACAGCACATCAATTTGCTGTGTCTCCCATCAGTCTCAAGAATATGTAGATTCCAGGAGGCAGGCATTTACTATTGGAGAGCTGTATAAAATCCTTAACCCATCAACAGGACCAGTAGCTGCTCCTTTGCTCCAAGGAGGAACATGATGAGGACCCAGTAGCCCAGTAGCGGTGGAGACCATTATTCTGCCTTTAACATTGTTCACCATGACCAGTTAAAGAAGTTCTAGAGAGCCATATCCATAGAGGGACACACAGACCTAGAGGTTAGGCAACAGCACCCTGACTGCCATTAAGTATCAGGATTAAATCCTTGGCCCCATTGTGAGACTATACTGGTGCAGTGGGTTCTAGGTTCCTCCTGGTGCATGACAATGTCCAGCCTCATGTGCCAAGAGTATGCAGGCAGCGTCAGGAGGATGAAGGAATTGATATCAATTTTTTTAATAACATAATTCTTAGACATAAAATTACAGTGAGTCTCAGGTCAAAATGTTTTCTTTTCTTATATTAGAGTATTCCACAAAACATTTATATGTAGGACATCATTTGACTGTTGGGTTTTCTATGAACAGCACTTGGTAGTGGTGGGAAAGAAGAGCCCCCCCCGAATCAAGACGCAATCTCCAGCAGAACCAATCAGCAGGGGGCACCATCTGCCACTGGCAACTCAAGATGCAGAAAAGAGAGATCTAAAGTGCATGTGCTAACGTGACTGAATGCAAATTAACAAAAAGGAGCTCATGTCTGAAAGGTGCTAAACAGTGAAATTCTGACACAAACTGTTGTTGGAATGTTTTTTTGCTGATTATTATTAGTGTTCTCAATAAATAACACAACATTTAGAGAATCAAAAAACTGAATAAACTGTTTGTTTAATAGAGAAAAGCCCTGAAGGACTCCAATTGTGAGTGTGAGTGCATAGCACCTAGAGGAAGGAATAGAGCTCATTTGCATGTGTCTTTTCTCATTAGCATATTAACAACCTCCCACTGGAAATGCTGTTTTTACATTAATGCTAATGTTTGCATGTTTGCATGAGGAGGAGCTGCAGCTGGGTTCTGCTCTATGATTGGCTGCTCTGACAGTTCAGTTATTGATGAGATGGCATTATTGAGAGGTGTTTACTGTGACAACAATAGTATAAAAAGGTTCATCATGAGCTGCAGCTGCACTCATGACACATAAATACAAACACAGATTGTGCATAAATTGTGCATAAATTGTGCATTAATCCCTTTGAAAGATCCACGACAGACCTGGCCACATTATTTATTTATTATCACGGTTGCTGTTACACACAAACGGCTGCAGCTTTGCAATCTGCAGCCTCACACAATAATACACAACCATGATAATAAAAGTAGATGCTGAGAAGCATGAAAACGTGGTCGGGTCTGTCGTGGATCTTTCACAGTGGTGCCAAAACCCAGGACAGGGGCATGGCAGACCCAGTGCCGGGCCAGCCAGGGGAGAAATGGTGGTGGAGATGGCGGCCTCGTGGAGGGAGCAGGTAGCAGCGTCTCACCAACAGCGGGAAGAACTGCAGGACCAATACAGTGCCGCATGCAGACGACCGAGAGGCTGGCAAGCTCAGATCCGGTCCTGGCCGACACCTCCACCGGCATTCTTTGACTGCGTGGGAGTGGCAGTCAAACTGCTCCGGCACCTGTGCCGGGCCCCAGGGTGAGACCAGCCAGGATGCAGCCTGCCTCTGCACCCACACCAACTCCTCGGGTGGGAGTAACTGTTGCCCGGCGGGTGTCTGCAGCCCTCCTCGGGCTCCCTGGAGGAGGGCTGCAGAACAAGCACCATGTCCACCACTGGCTTACTCACCGGAGACGGAGGCCGGAGCGCCAGAGGGTCCTGCCAGAGGTCGACGTGCCCGACAGACCGGCCTCTGGTGGGCGCGCTGTGTTGTCCTGTCCGTTAGCCGCCTTGCCAAGCAGCCTGGAGCCCTGGCCGCGATTCCTGCGTCAACACTGTTGCCACACGGGTGGCCCCTCGAACCAGCCACTGGACACATGGGCAGCCCCCAGACCCACCTCATCGCCGCTGGATAAGTGGGTAGCACCCTGAACCAACACACCCCTGTCACTGGGCCAGGGGCTGTGGAGGTCGATGGGTTTGGGGGCTGATTCCCTCTCCCGCTCGTGGGTTAGGAATAAGTTTGACCCAATGGCTCCTGGGCTCAGTCGGGCGATGAGGGTATGAGGCGGGCGTGGTCTGCTGTGCCGCTGCAGGCGAGGCAGATGCACCTGAGCGGCATCCACAATCACATCTCACTGGCATAAAGCATCTGTACTCGGTACTGTCATTGTTGTTGTTGTGGGTGAAGTGTTGGGCTGTGAGCTGCAGCCGTGTGTTGATAATAGCAATCATGAATAAAGAATGCTGGAAAGCACTGAAACATGGCTGTGTCTGTCGTGCATCGAGCTCCCAGTCTCAGACACACTCACACTCCCCATACACACTCTATACTCCCAGGTCCAGGCACCAATACCCCCAGAGGGGCAGTCAGTCCCCAGACCCAGGAGATGGTCCCCATCACTCTGTGGTGGAGACAAGAAGACCACCACAGTAGCAGAGCAGGCCATCAACCTAGACCCGGACCAGACAGCCAGCTCCTCCTCTCAGCCACCAGTCCCGGATGACAAACAGAATGGGGGTGTGAAAACCCCCCATGCCTCACTGTGACTGCACACATATGTGGTGTTGATGCGTGCTGTCGTAAAAATGCATTTTTATTTATTTATTTTTTTAAAAATAGCACAGATGACCCTCTGCCAGACAACATCTGACGTCAGCATGGCCCCTTCCAGGACCCTCAATGCCTATATGCAATTTAAAATTGAGAAGGCACCGAGATGAGAATTGAGGCTAAATGAATAGACCCCCCACCCCCATCTCTGGACGCTGTTCAATGTGCTCATCCCCAAGGGCCTACATGTATGTGTCATGAGAACATCATGAGTGTCTAAGTTATATAAAATAAATAAATAAAATTGAGATAGAGGTGCCCGTGAGGGCACAGAGAAGGAGGACCTCCCCTGCACCCCAAGGCCCTGCGTGTTTAGTGGTGTGATGGAGCGGGACGAGAAAAGTAATTAGGGATGGGGAGCTCCCTGGAGTCAGCTGATACCAATAGGCACCCCTAGGTCGCAGCCAGAACCCAAGCATGGAAGCGGTGCACCCTCCAAGAAACCCACCCCTTGAGAACCCCCAGAAGCCCCAAGCTTAAAAGGCCCCCCCCAGACCAAAAACAGTGGCCAGGACCCCCACCACCACTAGATGATTGAGCCATTCAAAAGAGGCCCAGAGAGATTGATGTGGTGGCAGAGGCTGTTTCAAGGCTTCTATGGTCCAAAACCCCCCTAAAACAAAAAATGTCTCCATATTAGATTATTTTTATTTCTCAAGTTCATTATGACAGTTTTCTTAGCATTGCATACGGCGGTGAGAGCCATATGGACTGTGTTCATCTCCATAGTGACATCATAACAAGCAAACTGACGGGGAGGCTGGAACATTACATCTCAGACACTTAAAAAAAATTTCACATATCTGGCACCAAAACCTGTCCAGGTGGACAGAACCACAGAGCGTGGAGGTAACTGCCAGGTGCATTGCCTTGACAGTGTGAGCAGGTGTTAAATGACACAAAACCCATCCTGAACATCAGTTGACCTGTATAGTGCACTCTGTGCAGGAGTCTGTATTCATTGTTTTTTTTACATATCTGAGATCAGTCAAAGCTAACTGATATTTCTGCCTCCCATTTCACAATAGGAAGAGACACTGATTCATCTATTTTGGAGAATGTCCCTTATATTTTAGACAGTAAATTTGGGGGTTTTGAGATAAAGAAATTGCTTGTTTGTAATTAGACTTGATCAGGCTTAAAAAAAAATGTTATAGATTTAATTAATTGATATTCTAAAAATCTATTTCTTTCAATTCTATATTGTAAAGCTAATTTGTCAAATGGAATAAAGTCTATGTTTGAAAGACTAGAGTGTGATCTCTCTAGTTGCAACACACATCTGGTCCCCCTTCTTCAAGATGGGGACCACCACCCCAGTCTGCCAGTCCTGAGAAACCTCCCCAGATTTCATGCAATGTTTTAGATGCACTTCAACCAGGAAAGCCCTACAACATCCTTTAGAAACTCTGGGTGAACCTTATCCACTCCTAGGGGTGAAGCCACCAAGGATTATTTAATTGCCTCATTAACGTTGCTTCTAGTGATGGCCAAGTCATCTCTCTCATTCCCAGACACTGCTTCCAATACAGAAGATAGTCAGTAGGATTAAGGAGGTCCACATAGTATTCCTTACACCACCCAACTATGTCCTCAGTTAAAGTCAGTTACACCCCACCCTCACTATACAGCACCACCTTCCCTTTCTAAGTCGCCTGACCATTTGCCAGAATCGCTTTGAGGCAGACTGAAAGTCTTTCCATAGCTTTACCTGGCCAGGCCCCACAGACTAAGGCCCGGCCACCAGGCACTCTCTGTCAAGCTCCCTCCCCCCATAGGGGTCAATTAAATCTCTGAAGGTCTTTGTCATTGAAGGGAGTCAGTTGAGGTGGTTCGGGCAACAGTCAAGGATGCCTCCTGGGTGCCTCTGGATGCCTTGTTTTGGACATGTCCCACTGGAAGAAGCCCCCGGGGTAAGCCCAGGACATGCTGAAGAGATAATCTCTCAGTTGGCCTAGGAACACCTTGGTGTTCCGATAAGCTGGAGGGGGTGGCTGGGGAGAGGGAGGTCTGGGCATCCTTGCTTAGAGTGGTGTTCTTATGACCTTAATCTGGATGGATGTGCAGAGCTGTAGTATCTAAAGAAGGATAAAGCCGATGGGTCATGTCACAAGGATATGGTCATGCTATGAAAGAGGACTAGAGATGTGATGTTTGCTTTCAGAGTGTTGATGAAGAAGTATAGACAAAGTCAGAATGAGCTTTACTGTCTTTGTGGATCAGAGAAAGCAGATGATAGGGTGCTGAGAGAGGAACTGTTGAACTCCATGAGGAAGTCAGGAGTGACAGAATATGTGAGGGTGGTGCAGGACGTGTGAGGACAGTGAGACAGTGGTGATGTGTGCAGTAGGAAGGATAGATGAGTTCAAGGTGGAGGTGGGATTAAATTAGCAATCTGCTCTAAGCCCCTTTCTTGTTTGCAGTACTGATGGACAGGTTGGCAGAGGCGGTCAGGCAGGACTATGATGTTTGATGACAACACTATGAACTGCAGTTACAGTAGGGAACAGATGGAAGTGAGCCTGGAGAGGTGAAGGTATGAATGAAGGTATGAAGAGGAGGACGAGTTTTGAACGAGAGTACAGGCAAAGGGAAGTAGGTGGAGAGCCTGGTTCTGCTGGAGGTTTCTTCCTGTTAAAAGGGAGTTTTTCCTTCCCACTGTCGCCAAAGTGCTTGCTCATAGGGGGTCATATGATTCTTGGGTTTTTCACTGTATGTATTATTGTAGGGTCTACCTTACAATATAAAGCGCCTTGAGGCGACTGATGTTGTGATTTGGCGCTATATAAATTGAATTGAATTGAGACAAGTGTCAGAGGTGATTTGTGATAGAAAGATGGCAAGAAGAGTGAGTGAAAGGGAAGGTTTACAAAATAACTGTGAGATATATGGTTTGTAAATGGTGGAACTGACAAAAAAGACAGGAGAGAGCTGGAGGCCGCAGATTTGAAGATAACATTTTTGCCACCATAATAAACAACATTATAAATGAGTAAATCAGCTCTGGTTGAGCAGTTTAGAGACAAAGTTTGAGCAACAAGGCTAAGGTCTCGACATGCACAGAGGAGCGGTAGTGAATAGAATGCAGTTGATTTCTTTTTTAAATCACCCTTTTCAATTTCATTAAGTCTTAAAGTTAGGCACAGGCATTTTGACTGACAACTGTGAAAACATTAGCTGGTAACGCGCCACCCATGCATCCAAATATGGTCACTTCTGTGTCCCCCACAAAAATGAACAAAAAAAATGCAACAGCCAAAATGGTAGCACTGAGGATTCCCAACACTGTCTTTGAATTTGGAGTCACATTGACTCTAATCCTATTATCAGCCCTGACTCCTAGGCAGTGAACAGACTAGAAACCATCAGGCTACACACACATAAACAGCAGCTTTTCTTCCTGCATTTTGAAATCAGTTTCATCTCTGAACTTTAGTCCCCTGTGGAATTATTACATTATTGTTGTTGCTTGCCACTAGTTAGAAAAATATAAAGAAATAATAAACTGCAGAATAAGAAAGGGGATGTGTTTGAGCCTGTGTAAGGTAGTTCTACTTCACAGACTCAGTTCAGGAAAAAATTACCTGCAAACCACAGCAGCCCACTGCATTCATGATGGAGGCATTGTGAATGACTTTGTATGGTATCCCAGCATTCACTGCTCTCAGCACTAGGTCACTGTGTGTGGTGGCTCTGCAGAAGGACAAATAAGACAAGGGCAGGCTTTTCTTATAAAATACACTGCTACAATAAAATACAATTCAGCTGCTAAATATATATACACACACACACACACACACACACACACACACACACACACACACACACACACACACACACACACACACACACACACACACACACACACCTGGAGCCTATGTAACAGTAAACTAACCTATGAAGATAACAAGCAGCAGAGCAGAGAGTTTTGTGTTGGGCAGATTGAATGACAGAGTAACGTATAGATGCTGAGGTCACGCACAGGTCAAACCTCAGTGTGACGAAAAAGAGCTCCATTATAGTTTTCAGTGGGCCAAAAAAGAAACAGCTTTTTCTTGATGGAAAACTGAGTCTGAATTCCCATGGACGAAAGACTATAGAGTTTGTATATTCCAGTCAGTAGGCGAGCTGCTCAGCACTCTGTTATTATGTCTGAAAGGAATAATGTGGTTTTGGGTAGAAATCTGCTGAAATGTAAAAAACTCTGCTCTGACACAAACTCTGTGGTTTTATCTGCCTCTGCTGCTCTCCACTACAGTTCAAGTGCTAACATAGCAGACTTCGGATCTGTGGGATCAATTTGAGCTGCTGCTGCTTATACAGAAACATTGTGACTCACCCAAATGGGTCGCCCACCACCAGAAATGCCACATCAGTGACATCTGCATCCTCCAGGATTTGATCAGCTCCTTGTTCAACTAGATCTCTGTCTGCCAGGATCAGCTGCTTCCCATAGTACTCCTCCTGAAGCAAAGGAACATACTGTTAGGATATTTTTACAAGAATACTCAGAGCAGAAAGGTACTATTCAAGAAGCCATTCATTTTGTATTTAGTTCTCAGTGCTTTCTATGACAAGTCTCATTTACCCAATCACACAGGTGCACATTCATACTGCACTTTAATCTATACCTAAGCACTTTCTAATATTCACATGCACAAACTCACACACCGATGGTAAACGGAGGGTAACTCAGTCTTCACATGCCAAAGTATTCTTGGGCATGATACTGGACTGGAGCAGCTGGGGATTGGTTCACCAACCTTCTGATTGCACCTTTGGCTGTGCACTGAAGGACATATCCTTGTCAAATACGACTTCAAGATTCCTCACAGTGTTACTGGAGGCCAAGGTAATGCCATCCAGAGTAAGGATATGGTTACATATTTCTAAGATTTTCAGGGCCAGTACAATAACCCAAGTTTTATCTGAATTCAGAACAGGAAATTAGAGGTAATCCAGGTCTTTATGTCTTAACGTCATTCCTGCAGCTTAACTATCTGGCTCCAAGGGTTGATAAAGTTGGGTGTCATCTGCATAGCAGTGAAAATGTCTTCAAATGATACTGCCTAAGGGAAGCATGTATAATGTTAACTGAATTGGGCCTAGCATGGAACCCTGTGGAACTCCATAATTAATCGTGTCTTGATTTACATATAAAAATCTCGATTTGATTCAAACCACGGCAGCGCATTACCTTTAATACCTACAGCATGCGCTAATGACTGTAATAAAATATTATGGTCAACAGTATCAAAGCCTGCTCTGAGGTCTAGCAGGACAAGCACAGAGATGAGTCGATAAGAAGATTATTTGTAACCTTCACTAAGGCTGCTTCTGTACTGTGATAAGTTCTAAAACCTGTCTGAAACTCTCCAAATAAAACCATTCCTCTAAAGATGATCTGTTAGCGGATTTACAACTACTCTTTCAATAATTTTTGAGCTAAAAAGAAAGCTGGAAATTGGTCTATAATTACCTAAGACAGCTGGATGAAGTAATGACGTTTTAGGTAATGGTTTAACTACTGCCAGCCTGAAGGGCTTGTTTATTTCTGAAGAAATTCATGAAGTCTTTACTAGCTAAGGTTAAAGGAATGCTTGGCTCAACAGAGCTTTGATGTCTTGTCAGCCTGGCTACAGTGCTGAAGACAAATCTTATTTTCTTCAGTGATGAATAGTAAGATGCTCTAGCTTTATAGAGGGCTTTAAAAAAAATAAAGCTGCAAACTGTTTTTCCACACTAAATGATGATGTTCTTAATTAGTGAGACACCATTTCCTCTCCAGGTCAGTAGTTTCCTGCTTGCTGTTACATTTGAGTTATACAAGGAAGTCAAGTACTTTTGATTTGAGGCTTTTTCAGAGGAGCTAAAGTGTCCAGAGTCATATGCAGTGAAGATGTAAAATTATTAAGATAATTGACCGCTGTTGGAGTAGCGTTCAGGTAGCTGCTCTGCACTATTTTGGCACATGATGTTGAAGACGATAACCCTGTAAGTGTGATAAAATCCATTCCCTGTGGCTGTGTAATCCATTACTGTAAATTTAAATGTCATTAGAAAATGACCAGACAATAGAGGGATTTCAGGAAATACAGTTAAATATAACGTTTCTATGCCATATGTAAGAACAAGATCTAGAATGTGATTAAAGTGGTGGGTGGGTTCTTTTACATTTTGAATAAAGCTACATTAGCCACGTCAGTAAGCTCTTCAACCAGCTTGCCAATGACAACATCATGTGGTCTAGGATCTACATGTCAGAGTTTGTGTGGAAGCCGAAGGCAGTGGACGACGTGGCGGTGAAGGTGGAGCCAGCGGAGGATCAATCGACGGGCTGCTGGAAGAGGATGTACTTAAGGAGGATGGCTGGGCGAGAGATGAACAAGTGGAGGAGAGTGTTGGAGGTGCAGGTGACCAGGACACGCCTGCTAGGAATGCCCACAGACGGTGGTGGGACAGGTGCTTCGTGTTGTCAGCCCTCCAACACCCTCCCTCGGTCTCAGAGGAATGTACAGTGCATCGGTAAGGTGCCAAGGGGCAAGGACATCCACAAGCATCCCATAATTTTGCTACAAATAAAATACAAGGCAAACCGCATAGTGCAAAGGCTGAGGTTAGCTCAGTGGGATATTCTTGCAGTCAGCTGAGACTGAAGGATTCACTTGGATGAGTGGGAAAACTTTTCTCTCACTGAAAACCAACTACTGACAATCAACTTTTTGGATTTCCTTACCTGGGCCATTGAGCATGCATCGAGACATCAGAATAAAGTAATAAGTACAACTGTGAATCATCTGCATAAGAATAGTAGGCTATATGCTTTTTTATGACAGTACCCAGTGGGAGGATGTAAAGGTTAAACTGTAATTGACCACAGACTGACCCCCGAGGAACTCCCGATTGAATGTTTATTTGTGCAGATCTAAAACTGCTAAATTAAACAACAACTTCTACCTTTTAGTAGATATGATGAGAGCCAATCAAGAACCTGACCTGTAAAACCAACTGAGTCATGAATTACGATGTTATTATCAACAGTATCCAGCAGTGAGACCAAGAAGAACGTAAATTGAAAATGAACTATGACCAGTTCTGAATCCTTATTGGTACTTATCATAAAGACTGTGGCATCAAAGATATTTTCATTTGTTTGCACATTTTTTTCCAAACAATTTCTGCGGAATGAAAGATTAGAAAATGGTCTATAAATGTTAATTACCAATGGGTCGAAGTTATTATTCTTGAGAATTAGTGTAATTAAAGTATTTTAAATAGAAACAGGGAAAATGCTAGTCTGACGAGAGCTGCTGATAATATGTACTAAATAATTTGTAAAACATTGAGATAAAGATTTGAACAAATTGTTGGAGATGGGATCAAGTAAAGAGATGCAAGATTTTAACTGATGAGTAATTTCGTCCAGAACCTTTAGCATTTACCGATGAGAATGAGGACATTGAGCTTGTGGTATTAATTTGGTCAAAATGTGAGGAAGTCCTAGATAAATCACTATGAGAGACATTAGAGATCTCTAATACTAGACCGTTTGTCTGAAGGACAGAAATTACATTTATTTGTTGAAATAAATTCATTGAATTATCCATTTCAGGAACCAGGACTGAATAAGTAGTTAAAAAGGAGACTGGATTCATCTTTTTGATTTACTATAACTACTGTGATATCTACAAGTAACACGTACCGAAACCCAGTTCTTATGTAAAAAGTAACAGATTTCTTCCTAGTTCTGAATCAGTCCTACAGTCAAAACAAGCAGCTCATCTCCTGCTACGAGCTTTTATTTCAGCCCTGTCCCAAATCCTCTGGGTCGTAATGCTCCGGACTCACCAGCGCCTCTTTGCCCACGGTGAGAATGGACGTGTAGGCCTCCAGGTAAACTCTGGAGCAGCTCTTCACCGCCTGCAAACCCTTCACCGTAATGTCAGTGGCGTCTCCGAGCCCCAGACCGATCAGATACAGCATCCTGCCGGTGCCGCCTTCCTTACAGGGTCAGTGTTATTGCCGCAGCACTTAACGGAGCTAAAACTTCACAACATGAAGCACCCAGGGGTGAAATTTCCCGCATTCACGTGGGGACTCGCTGCTCTACTTGGAATACGGCTTGTCGTGAAATGTTTACAGTTACGACAGCTACAGCCACAATACGGCTAATTCTTCAGCGTGCCGCGATTCATTGATAAATGGATCGCATATGTTTACAACTTGATTTAGTTTCTTGTTCAGTGTGAGCTTTGAGTTTAGTGATTTACTAGAGCTTGGTTTAAAAGTGGGTCTGCATGTGTCCATCATGGCAGCTGCTTTTCTGTTGGAAATAACCGTGAAACTTATTTATATCTGCCTTCTGAATTACAAGCAGCTCAATGAACTTCATTTTTGTGTAAGGAGAAGCAGAAATAGCAGTAGAAAGTGTCAGTGTGACTATGGCGACAGAACTTCATTACCGAAATGCTTCACTGATACATTTGTAAGAAGCTGCTATTTAATCTAATCTGCCAAGGCTGGCTCTGGGTATGGGCAGCAATTTAAGAAAAACATGCGGCATGTCACTCCTGGTCTGATTGGGGAGGGGATCAGAGAAAAATACCAGTCCAACATAACAGTTTTCTACACTGTGCACTCAAAGCACCTCATTCACACAAGCACTTCTTCTATGCAAGTTCTTTCTATCTAACACTCACTCACATTCATACATCAGAGAACAACTTGGGGTTGTATCTTGTCCACAAATATTTTGCATGCAGACTGGAAGCAGCCAGGAATCAAACCCGCAACCTTCCAGTTAGTAGATGACCTTCTGTACCTCCTCCTCTACCTTCCAAGCAGCTCCTAAGCAGCTCGGGATGAGTGCAACTCGAGTGGAGTGCAGGATTTATTCAGTGGAGAGCTACATTATTGCTTACTGAAATCTGTGTGGAACGGTTGACATGTATGATTTGTAAAAGAACACAAAATGTTATTTATCATCAGATCTCAAGCTATCCAAGTTACTACGTTAATGTCTCATGTTGCTTTTTTTACTTAATGTTTTTTATACCACATTTATCGTTGAACATGTACAATGACATTTAAAGGACTATTCTATTCTAATTTTGGAAAAAAGTTGACCAAAAGCTTCCAATAAGTCATGTCTCAGTCTAGGAGGATGATCTAGTGAGGACTAATACAGAGAGAAATACAATTATTACTCAAATTAATTATAAATCTTTCTCACTTGAATATCTAAGTTTTTTTTTTAAATACATAAACCAGTAACCCCACCACCCCTCCTGAGATGTCAAGGAGAGTAACAAAGAGTTGTATCCAAGACAAATTACTTGTATTTCACTAAAATCTGAAAAATCAACCTTTGGTATTGTTTCTAGTGAAAATAAAAACATGATATATATGACCTTGACTTTGAGCACAGTTTGTGTAAACACCCATTAGGTGATCATTACATACAAGTTTCACTAAAATCTGACCAGTATTCCAAGAGGATTTCTGTGAACTGTGAGAGAAGGGTGGACAACAGATGACTGGCCACTGAAAAAAAAGAAAGAATCTGTCCTTCAGCTGAATGGAAGAAAAAAAAAAAGAATATGGTAATAGCAAGATCCTTCTTGGGCTTGCCACTCAGCAGGCATCTTGAAATGCCTTTTGTGGCCATACTATTCAAATTAACTTTAATGGTCACATAAAAACTGCATACATATAATTACCATTCATATCTGATTAAAGCCATACAAACAAACATACAAAAAAATCAAATCAAAATGACAAGCATTTCAAAAAGTCTATGGACTTTATTCCAAAATAAGTCTGTCACAGTTGAGAGGCAAGAGAAGAGAGAGACTACGAATAGCAAACAGAACAAAACAGACTAGAGAAGAATAAAACGGAACTGAATTGAATTTCATTTCCGTGGCTACTCTGTGGTGCACACAGTGCACAGGACGTTCAGGTGTCTTTAGAGTTTTAATCGTGTAGTTTTCATGAAGTGGGCAAACAGATGGACAGATGTGAAACTGTTTCTGACCCACTCCCATTCCTTCACCCTCCCACCCCTTGCTGCTTTTGCTTGAGCAATTGTTTCCATGGTGACGGCGGTCAGCAGCACAGCGAGTGAAAGCATTTGAGTTGTGAATGAGTTGGTGGGAAAAGCTGCTTCGCCTCTTCTTTTTTAACTCGCTTTCTTACTCTCTTTCTTCACAGTCTGTTTCTCCCTCGTTCAACCCTTGTTTTGGTAAACAAGCTCCTGCACCACGTGATCCTTCCCATCTCCTTCACTCTTTTAACTGGGAACAAGTTAATGAGTGAGATGGTTGGTGGGTTACATAATGGAATCCTATTTTTTTTGTGATAGGGTGAAGAGGAGGGTGGATGGAGAAGCAGATTGTGGTCTTTTGTTGCTGTGTTTTAGGGTTGTTGGAGTCCAGTCATCCAGAGAATTGACACTCTGTCTCTGTTAACTGTTTCTCTTCAGGTTCAAATCCTGACAAACTCTGATGTGGATCTGCCCCTCAAAGGAAAAAGAAAAGGCAAAGCAAACACATTTACAGTTACAAACAATTTAAATAATTTCCAGTCCTGTGATTCATAATTTTATTTTGCAGATTTCATTTACTATGTCCTTCTTTAAAAGATCAAGGTAACTTATGAGTCAGTAGCTCAGTGTCATGGTCATGGGCAGCAAGCAGGAATGGAGAATCCAAGTGCAGGACTCAAGATGGCAAAATTTATCTCAAAACCGAGCTTTTATTGGCGGCCAGCAAAAAGAACAGAAAACTAACTAGACTACAAATACAAAAATAACTATAGGCAGGCAGACAGAACACAGAGCAAGGAAAACACATGGACTTGAAAGTGAACAAAGGGAACACAGAAACAAAACCAAAGAACTAGAAATCACAGAACAAAGCTAGAAATACAAAACAGAAACCAAAACACTCGTAGTCAAACCATGATGAAATAAAAAATAAAGGTACAAAACTCAAAACACTGGGTCACCGACCCAGGGCCGTGACACTCAGGTGTTTTTGCCCCATTCTACTTGAATTTGTGCAGTTTATGAAAAATCTGGAACACATCAAACTATGTCATGCTGTACATTAACAACACAGTAAACTGAAGCACAAGACAGAAACACAGTAGAAATCTATGGGATTTCTTTTCCTTTAAGAGATGTGAGTTGTTTGCTCACAAACAGCCAATCATCAGCTGAACTGGAAATCATGTGAGACAATCATTATGGTTCCTCTAACATCTGCAAACAATGTAGGTTGACAGTTTGATTTATGTAGTGGCAGTCACCTCTAATCATTATCATAGTAAAGATGTAGGTAAATGTCAGGATCTTCTGGGTATTCAATCATGTGTTTTTGAGCTGGAACCAAATGCAGATGGAGGCAGGGTAGGTTTAACAAAAGGCCATTTATTAGTTTGACAGAAAAGATCCAAAATGTGAAGAAGAAAAAAAGCAGCACGGCCTATACTGCCCATGAGGGTACATTCTTTAAGGCTATGGCTGTAACACTCTGCTCATATTGCCTTCATATTCAATAATTTTTTGAAAATTTTTTTTTTCTTCACGTCATTTTGGGGGACGCAAGTAGGAGGGCATAGCATAACATATGAAACAGGGAAAGGTCACTAACTAATCCATTTCAACAAAGTAACTGTATTCTGATTACCACCTTTTTAAATGGTAACTGTAACGGAATACAGTTAATCTAATTTTGTATTTTAAATACGTAACGCCAGTACATGTATTCATTACTCCCCAACACTGTAAATAAAAGGGTGATTAGGAGGGTGGAGACCCCTGGGGAAAATGAAACACGGCTTAACTGTATCATAACAGATGAGACAAAGGAAGCAACACTCAAGACAAGACACAAAGAATATAAGTTCACCAAAATAAAATAGGTGAGATAACCAAGCAGGGGAAAAAAAGAAACATAAAAGGACTAAACGGGCTTGACAGAGGAGAAAGGAAACACAGAGTGCGACAGAACTGAATTAAAATATGGAGTACAGGGAAACTAGGATAAACCAGAAGGATACGTCATTAGCAAATAAAACAAAATGACACGACACTGCAAACCATCACACCCAGTTTAGAGACACTGCAATCAATTTACCTGTGGGCATGCACTGCAAACAATTCGGGTTTTAGCACAGCTGAGAATCAGTGCTATGCATGACCTGCAACCTGGGTTTATAAAGGGAAGTGGCACAAACAAATGTCCAACAGCACGCATTAAAAATGGGCACCTACAATAATAGGCACCTAAATAAAAACGGTAAAAATCTCTTATCGAACAATATACCCACTCGCACCAGAGTGAGTTAATTGTCTCTGGAACCCATAGAAGAGCGCTGACCCCACCTCACACACCCACTACCTTTTTAAAATTTTTACAATGCTATAAAAATTTCCATTTCATGGGGCTACTGAGGAGAAGAGCGCTCGCCAGGGGAAATGCAGCATGGTGGAATACGCGATCAACTTCCGGTCCTTGGTGGCTGAGGTCGGCTGGCCCTTCGAGGTATTCTTTAGCTTTCCTTAAATTATCAGATAAAAGATCAGCTAGCGTTTCAAGACGAGCCATCCTGTTTTCTCTCTCCCTCAGACTTGATAATTACCTGAGAGAGAGAAAAGCGGAGAAATATTCAAGACCCAAGGAGGCCCCACACTTCCTGCTGGAGCCAGCACTCCATCTCCACAGCTGGAACCCATGCAGATCGGCCGTTCATGGCTCTCACCATTTGGAAAGAGATAGATATCAACTCGGCCAAACATCTTAACCTGCTTCTCATGCCACTCAAGCCTTCCATTCTGGCCTCAGCCTTAAATAATCAAGTGTTAGCTATGATCAATCACAAAACATTACCAGTAAAGCTAATCACGCCTAGCAATCACATTTCCTTTTTAACATTCCCCTCCCCTGACACTCCACTCATTCTTGGATCTCCCCGGTTGCAAAAACACAACCCTCACGTTGACTGGGTCAGAAATAAAATTGCTCTTCCCTCGAAGTCAGGCGACTCCTCCCCTCAGGTCCCACAACCACCTGATCTCTCATCTGTACCCTCTGAATATCATGATCTACAGGAGGTTTTCAGCAAGGATAAAGCTCTCTCACTTCCACCTCATCGTCCATATGATTGCACAACCGACCTGTTACACAGAGCTTTGTTGCTGTCTAGTTGGTTGTACAACCTGTCTTGACTGACGCTTCATCAGAAATTACGGTCAAGTTGCTGCTCCTTTCATTCGTCTCACCTGCTCTAAGGTACCATTCACCTGGCCATCGGAGGCCTACACTACCTTCACCAAGTTAAAGCAGATATTCACCTCTGCCCCCATTGTAATTTACCCAGGTACTAATAAGCAGTTCATCATGGAGGTCAACACATCAGAAGTAGGAGGAGGAACAGTACTATCCCAAAGATCTGAACCTCAAGGTAAACTCCAGCTGTGCAGCTTCTTTTCACCTCACCCCCACCGAGCAAAACTATGACGGATGGAGAGCTTCTAGAAATTATAAATTAGTCCTGGAAGAATGGCGTGACTGGCTCAAAGGAGCCGAACAGCTGTTTCTCATATGGACAGATCACAAAAATCTAACATATTTCCGAACCACCAAAGAACTTAATTCCCAGCAAGCTCGCTGGTCTCTTGGAATACCAAGACGCTCATTCCCGCCAGTATTTCCCGGATACCAAACAATCTTCACCTGCTCCCATTCTACGCGCCACCTGCAGAGTGGGTGCTCTCACCTGGGATATTGAGGAGGTCAAAACCCCAAAGCTTTTATAAGCATATTATATGGTCTCTGTGTTCCCTCTGTTCCCATGTCTGGTATTCCATAGTGTCTGCTCATAAGTCTGTGCCTATCATGTATTTCCTGTTTTACTTTGAAAGTCTGTCTCACACTGTCTGTCAGTGTGTCTAGTTTTGCTTCCCTTTTCTTCTTAGCTCTATTTAATTTCTCCCAGCTGTGTTTCCCTCCTGTCTCCAATAACCCGTATATTCCATTGTGTATTTAAGCCCTGTTATTGCCTTTGCCTTTTGTTGTGTTGTACCCTCAATATACTGTGTATCTGTCTTGTGCGCCTGTTAGTTTTCTAGTGTGAATTTCCAGGTTTCTGTTCCCAGTTTAGTTTCTAGTTTTGCATTTGAGGTATTGGTTTGCTTTTTGTTAAGTCTATTTTCTATGAAGAGTTTTGTCCAAGCAATAAAGCTGTGCTTTAAGTTTAACCTCCCATCTATGAGTCCTGCATTTGGGTCCAATCCTGCCTGCCACACAGCTGAAACTTGACAGGTCATGTGTTTCTGTATTTGAGTTATTAGCTTTAGTTTAGTTTCTGTTTGTGCACTAAATGTCTTCATGTTTTCTTTCCTTGACTCTGCTTCTAGTATTTGTTAATTAGTATTTGTTAATAATATATGTGTGTGTGTGTGTATATATATATATATATATATAT
>VURO01018420.1:0-17196 GCA_015108175.1 Pelvicachromis taeniatus
TAGTATATTTGCTGCCATTGCCAATAAACTTTGGAACAGTTTTCAATAATGTCTTTCATCTAAAATCTTAACTTCTGCATACTCACATTACTTTGCTTTAATTATTTTTGTTAATAAAGTGTTTTACCCCACACACATTCAAATAGTACTTTATTCTATGCCTTTGAAACTCCAGACTCCAGTGGATGCATATGGAGCAAAATGGGGCTCGGTATCTTACCAAGGACACTTTGATAAGTAGACTGAAGGAACGGCACCACCTCCTGAGCCACAGCCTATCATGATAGTTTTATATTGTGGAAATATGCTTAAAGAAATGTGATGGTATTGTACCTGGAGGATTTTTGTAAAGTAATCACGTGATGTTTGCTCTGCACAAAGCGTAAAAAAGATCTTGTTTCTCAGCCTTGACCAACATCCTGGGAAGCTGTTTCCTTCTCTTTCCAGTCTATATTCTGAGCAGACAGATGTGGAAATGGCGAAGTTGTCTTCTGACCTTAGATTTAGGAACAAACACACATCAGCCTATTTATCAAAATGTTGAAACGCTTTCTAATGGATTGAAAAGGAAGGTTTGGAAATGGTGGCAGTAAATAATGGAAAGACTGGAGCTGGAAGTGGCAGAGTTGAAGTTGAAACTTAACACCTCTACGAATGATAAACTGTTTCATTACGGTGGTTAGCACTGTTGCCTCACAGCAAGAAGGTCCGGAGTTCAATTTCACCATCAGGCCGGGGTCTTTCTGTGTGGAGTTTGCATGTTCTCCCCGTGCTTGTGCGGGTTCTCACAGGGGACTCCGGCTTCCTCCCACAGTCCAAAGACATGCAGTTTGTGGATGGATACATCTTAAAAGGTGAGATGATGGAGAGCAGTTGGTGTTTGGGAAAAGAAATACGTTTGTCACTTTTAAGTTATTTATATACATGATTATTCAGAAATCTGCAGGTGTTTTTTGATCTGCTTTGGAAGACACAACTTTAGAAGACTTTAGAAGGTCTCCAACCATCCTAAAGTGAAGCTAACACGGCCTGCCTTCAACAAGACCCAGGCTCTGATAGGTTTCTGAAAGGCCAGTACAGAAAATGAATCAGTGATTCAATCATTTGGTATTTAATTAGTGTACCTGATGCAATAAGTGAATAGGAATGTTAATGTTAATAGGAAATGGAAGGTAAATTCGCAGACAGGTTTACATAAAAAAGTGATACTATGACTAAAAAAGGACACAATTAGCATAAAATTAACTCGGCGTTAGCTTCTTTGTACCGTCACCTTTGCCACAAACACTGTTTGTCTCTCAAATACACAAACGGTCTCATCGGTGTCCCCCATAACCCACCCTCCAGGACCCTGGGGCCCAATAAGCAGCCATCTGTAGACAACCTCTTCTACCACGCTCCAGCAAACATGGGCAGAGTGCGTGTGTTTGTGTGTGTGAGAGAGAGAGAGAGAGAGACAAAAAGGGGAGGTGGAGACAGTTCAAGGGCACAAGTACTCCATCGAGTTGAGTCCAGGGAATATCCACCACCTTCCCCGCCCCCTCCCGTGTGCGCACCAGGTGAGCACTGCGACCCGTCCTTGGTGCTCTCCTGAACACACACAGCTACAGTACGGTGCACTTATTACTTCACACCACAAGCACTCTTCAGTTTGAATTTGACCCTCTGCTGCTTCGCCGCAGCCTCAGTGTGGCAGCCCCAGCCTTCTTCCCCGTGGCCCCGGCTGACTCCCGGCTCTGGCGTGGGTGGTTGGGTGGGGTGGCGTGGGGATTTGGGGGCACTGAAGCTGTCCTCTGGTGCTCTTGCAGCCCTGCCTGCTCATCCATCCTAGCCTGCCAGCCCACAGATCGATAGCTCTGCTCTCTTAATCAGGTCTCTGGTGACTGTGGGCGGACGAGTGTGTGTGTGTGTGCTTCTGTGTGTGGACAGAAGGTTGTATCAGCTGGGGGCTGCACTTGTATTTCTTTCCATGTTTGGTCCTCTGACTCTTCATCACGACTGTTTATCTCAACTGTATTGCCTTGCCTCATTCTCCTTGCTTATCGCCACGGCCGTATCACTTACTTCATGACCTTTGCTGACTTTATTTTTTGCATATTAATTTCTTTCACCCACATTTTTCACAGCTCGTGTTAGGAATCCAATCACTGTGACAGTCCTGCCTCATATTTTTGTCTTCTTTCTCTGGCTTTTCTTAAATCTCTTCACACGCTCTCTGCACACTCTGGCGGCGTGCCAGGGTTCATTCGAGAGGAGTCTCACAGCCGAGTCGGTCCCAGTACCGCTGCAATCTGTCGTAACTCATGATGAAGACAGAAGAGGTTAGGTATTGTAGGAATGGAGATAGGAAGGGATGAGAGGTGAGAAGAGCGTGCGGAGCGAGAGGGTTAGTCAGATGGAGTGCGGGGCATCCAGCTGTGGTGTTGTGCCTTACTAGAGAATCCGCCTTCAGGCTCTCATTGCACCTGCGTAGCCGCAGCTGCACAAACACACGCATGCATGGAAGAAAACAAGTGTAACACTCTTTGGAATAAAAAAAGAGGAGGAAAGAAAATAACTTCCAAAACACTTTTTAATTAAAATTCTCCAAAACTTTTTAATTTTCAGATGAAAACTGTCTGTTACTCCAAGTGCATCAGTGTGTTTACAAAACTAAATCAGCCCAACAGTGTTCACCGTCTTTCTCCTGATTTACCGCCGCACCAGCTTTCATTTTGTTTAGTGCAGGTTTAATTAACCATGATCCTTAATTTTGGTTACACCACTCTACCATAAAAAGCTCTCATTGTGTATTCTCTGATCACACCGTTTTCACCAATAAAACATCAGAATATTTCAATTTACCAAACGCTACCTCTGGTTGCGAGCATTTTTTTAGTGGAGCATGTGAAAATCTTGGTCATCACGATGCATACACACCAAAGCTAGCTGTTCCCCTCTCATTAATGCAGATTGAAGAGAGGACCCCTCAGTTTCGCTGGCTGCAAAACACTTCACAAAGTGTTTGAAATTTCATATTTATTTTTTGTTTTCCAAGAGCTGCCACAAACAACCGATTCACTTTTTTTTTTTGTTGCTCTAAAAAGGTCCTCTACACAACATTCATTGTGGGAAAGTAGCATCATTTGAAAGCACACTCACACTTCAAGTTTGTTTTTTTTATATGATAAGTAGATAGTAGAAGACAAAGTCTTCCTTTTGATTCCTGAAGACAAGAAGTTCCCTCAATTTCCAATCAAATCTCTAACCTAAGTACATGACCTGGATAACAGCAAACAGGTACAGAAACACTGTTTATACCACACCTTTTTGAAGCTAATATGGCTAATTTTGCAGTTGCTAACACTGTGTCGCTTTGCAGAAGTTCTGTTTAATTCAGCTCCAAACAATTATCAGACCAATGATTTCCAGTTTTCTAACGTCACAGAAGAGTAAAAAGTGCTCGACAGTAAACATGTCTGCCCAGTGACTGAATGATGGCTGAATTTCTTTGCTGTTTGCTTCGAAGTTCTTCCAGTACTATTTGCTCATTGCAACTACTTGCAATTAGTTAGTTACAGATTACAAGGTGACTCCACAGGTGACCCAGTGGGAGGAAACCCGTCTCCTAACAATCATAGACTGATTGCACTCACTCTCAGAGAGATGGGCAAATGTCTGCAGATAATTAATACCAGGATGCCAACATATCGCAATCAATCTGCATCAGTGGGTGCAAACTCATCTATGTAACTGGTGACTTGAGTTGACTGGTTGCCTGCTGGCTGTATTTTAGTTACATAGTTAAATCACCGTCCTGCAACACCTACTTTGTGGAGGAATTTCTGTTTCAAACATATGAGGTTCTGGTTGGACTGAATGTAAGAAGTTAATGTAAATTTCTGTAATCGGGCTTTCTGTGTATGAAGACGGATTTACATTTTTTACTGATTTATCTGATTTTTTGCATTTAATTGACAACTTGACCCCATTCACTCGCAAACTGTGAAACTGGCTGTCTCCTTGTCTTGAGGCACCAAAGTTGTTTTGAAGATGGCAACTCACCGCAAGTGGGTACAGACCTGTTCACAGTCTTCAAAACAACCATATTAAAGGTCACAAGTTCATTGCACACAGTCGCAAAACCTTTACATTATATCTATAGTGTCTTTATAGTTGGGAATAAGTTTCCTCAAAGGTTAGCTTCCATGATGTCTTTATCCACTTTTCTGCCTCCTCTCTGTCTACCTGTGTACACTGCTCTACTAACAGGAGCACAGAAAAACAGCCAGGATGTGATGTACACCTGCAGTTCTTTATCCAGGCACCTGTATGTCGTCATGCAAGTTTTCCAGTCACAGAAAGAAGAGTCGCAGGAGGTCCTTCTTGTTGACCTTGCCCATCTGATTCCTCGGCATCTCCTCCACCACCACCAGGTCTGTAGGTATGGTGTAGGGTGCCATGTGCTCCCTGCAATAAACACCACTGTTAATATGGATGTGCATGCACACAAATACGCAACAACAACAAAAAAGAAAAGAAAAGAAAAAAAAACAGCAAACAACTGCAAAACAAAGGCTAGCCCTGTGGCAGAGTAGTTGAGATAAGGAAACGTCCTTCATACACTCTGCTGTTCTTCTCTCTTAATATCCCCAATTCGCCTTCCAGACACAGACAATCCCCCTTCGTACAAAAACAATCTAATCACTGCAAGATGAAATAAAAAATAAAAATAAACAAATAATAAGAAGGGAAAACAGAAGGCTATGATAATTAAAAGTGTTTTATTTTTTTTCTTTCAATTTTGAGTGCCTGGTTGTTACGTCAAGTCTTGAAGCTCGGAGCTTTTTTTATTATCGTCTAACCTAGTTTGTTTGTTTGTTTGTGCACAATCCAGTTGTGCGTGTGTGCGAGCATAATGACTGATACGACCGCCATCAAACACTCCTTTCAGCAGATGTCTGCGTGTTTCTGACTGAGTGAGTGAAGTGTGAGTATACACGCATACATACACGTCTCTGTAATGGGGACTTGCTCGCTCGTGTCACCGATTTCTCCGGGGCAATGTGCTCCTGTGTGCCTGCGTGCACGGGTGCGCGCGCATAAGCCTGAGCGTTCGAGGCGGTGTGAGGCAGTGAGGGTGAGACAGAGATTCAGACTGACAGCTGAAGCCAGGGCACTGAAGAGTGAGCATCCATCTACTTGTTTATGTCTCATTTTATCTCTTTCTCTCTTTCCCCTACACCCAGGCCTCAGCAGAGGGCTGTGTGCTGGCACTGCCTGTCTTCTGGGAGAGCCCCTGGCTGCAAGCACTGTGTGTGTGTGTGTGTGTGTGTGTGTGTGTGTGTGTGTGTGTGTGTGTGTGTGTGTGTGTGTGTGTGTGTGTGTTTTGGGTGTGTGTGTGTGTGTGTGCGCTGTGTGTGTGTGTGTGTGTGTGTGTGTGTGTGTGTGTGTGTGTGTGTGTGTGTGTGTGTGTGTGTGTGTGTGTGTGTGTGTGTGTGTGTTAACCTGAGTCACAGGCAGCAGTTGTAATCTACCATACTGGACCAGCAGGCGATAGCAGTGGGATCTAACATCCATACACCATATGGAGCTCACAGCAGTACACACACACACACACTGCACTCTAAAAGAATTCAATGATGTAAATAAATGACACTGGTGGGTTGTAGAAAGTGTGGAGGACAAAAACAGATGGTGGGAAAGTGAAGAAAAGGGTGTAAAAGAGACTGAGAGCAGATTTTTATGAAAACAGACTGGAGGAGATAAAAAAAGACCGTTTGTGTCACTGTAATGTGGAGGGTGAATGTCACCAGTAACTGTCTCTAGCAGACAAAATAAACTCTGCTGACATTTAGGAAGCGAGGCGAAAAAAAACCCCTGTTAGGTAGGAGGACAAAGTCCTCTGTAATAATCATTCATTTGCTTCCTCCAGATCTTCTTTTTCATCTCCCTCATTAGTCCATCTCTGGCCTCTCTGTCTCTCACATTGCTATTGATGTGGGGACTTCAAGGTCGGTCACTGGGGATGTGTGTGCTGAACTGCTCAGAGACCTTCACAGTCTGAATTAGGCGCCTCCACTTGGTCCAGTAAACTGTATACTGGACTAGTAGTTTAGCTTTCAGTTCTAAGGTCTTACATATCAAGACATAATGAAAAAAACGAAACAAAAAAAACTAGCCCTTTCCAGGTCCGGAAATTAGGTAATGACAGATGAAGATGATGAACAAAACACAACATATTACGCCATGTCATTATTTATTTAGCAAAAATAAAGTGCACCTCATGATTCAATAGCTTTCAGAACCACCTTTAGCAGCAATAACTTGAAGCAATGGTTTTCTGTACGACTTTATCAGCCTCTCACACTTATTGTGGGAGAACTCAGACCCACTCTTCTTTACAATGCTGCTTCAGTTTATTGAGCTTAAGTGAGCTTTCATTCATGCACAGCTCTCTGAAGTTCTCACCACAGTATTTAAACCAGGGTGAAGTATGGACGTTGGGCCATTGCAATACTTTCTTTTATCTCTTCAGTCATTCTGTTGTAGATTTGCTGCTGAGCCAGGATCCCAGTCCTGCTGCATGACTCAGGATGGGCAAGCTGTCAGACAGATGGCCTCACATTTGACTCTAGCATACTTTCATGGTTGCCTCAGTGCCATACTTGTTGAGTCTGCTCCTAATTGTACTGTCATGAGCGTCAACATTCAACATGCTAACTGCGCTTTTTTTTTTTTTTTTTAAAGGAGGTCCCTTGTAGTTTAGAAGCGATTCGAGTAGTTCAATTACTTTATTGCCCTTTTCTCTATTTAAATGAAGGATTTTTTTATTTGTTTTTACCTTTTATTTGACCATAGCTGTTCTACTGTAATTGCACCTCCTTTTACAAGCCCCACCCACTGTTTATTCATCTCCTGCAAAGGCATGGTGATTAATTTGTCAGCACTGCTTGTGCTCACACAGCGACAAAGTCATCATGCATAAAACATCCTGAATCTAAAATCACCATGGCCACACAAATGCATAACACTGACTACCTCCTCTGAGAAGTCACGATTAGGAGGATTTTCGTTGCTACGTGTCACTTTTTGTTTTATATTTTATATAATTTGTTATTTGAAGTATTTCTTCAAAGCAGGTTTATAAAGCTAGATTTCTTCATTGGGTAGTTTAAGTTTAGATCGACTACTTCTAGTATGAAGTAAAAGGTTAATTGCAAAGCTATGCCTTCAAAGTAGTTTCCCCAGTACTGAGCAGAACCGGCAAAGAGCTGCGAAGATCGTCCTTTTGAATCAGATTTAGAAGACTTAACAAAAACACGGTCCTGTAATAATAATGGTGCTCTTTTTTTTGGAGTTTGTTTTTGTGGATTCAGGATGATGGATTAGTTGTAAGTTATTCAGGTCACAATCTCCACTGGTGGTATGAGCTTGGAGTCCCCCTGGGCCGCAAAGCACTTTTAAAGGTGGCAGGTGGTCCAGTGGCTAGTGGTGTTACATCTCTGTTTTTTTTCAAAAGCAACACTTTGCTTTAAAGAAAAAATAATAAATAAATAAAAATCAAAGCTTTGCTGTTTAAAGTCCAACACCAGTTGAAACACCAGTTTAAAGCAATAAATCCATGTTTGTTTCTCACATGATTGGGGTTCTCTCTGTAATACTGCAGTGTCTTTGAATTACTATATAAACACGGTAAGACTGAACTGCTACTGTGAACTGGATCTCCATATATGTATAAAAAAAACATTAAAGAATTATTTTGCTCTATTAGACACCAAAACACATTTCCCAGTCATTTATAGTGCTCTGAATAGACCACTCTTAACAAGTGTTAAAGTAAACTGCACAATTATAATATTCACAATGCAAAGTCCATGTTTTAATAAAGTCTCCTTCTACTTGGACGTGTGTATCTGGTGAACAAAGTGCATTATTGCAAAAGCAGAGCCACCTTAATCTTTTCTGACAGGCTTTATTTGCCTGATAGAAAATACAGCATGCATTTTCAATGTTGACGGTGAAGACTAGTACAGGTTCATGCACAAATATGGAGAACATCCCTCTATGTAGCCTGTCAACAGCTATGTATTCGCTGGATATCAAAATAAAACTTTGTCAATAATTTTTGAAAGTAGGTTTACACACAGCTGTCACACCTGACAGCTGGGATAGGTGCCAGTCCCCCCATGACCTGTGGGTAAGAGAGTGGATGGATTGTATGCAAATAATGCATACTTTTGCTCACTTGCTAGGCGAATGTGTAAACTACTACACCGGTTGGTATGCAAAAATCATTAAAAAGCTCCAAAAACAGTGCACAAAGCAAAGGTTATTCAGCTGAAAGTCACAGTACCTCGCCCAGGTCTTCAATTCTGGCAAAGTCATACTCTTGCCCCTCTTCAGCTGCACCACAGCAGTGACTTTTTGACCCCACGTGGCATCTGGGGCTCCAATCACAGCAACATCTACAAGATTAAATATGACAAAAACAAAAAATCAGACAAGCTGCAGGCAAAATTCAGCTTCTCCTGTATTTATGTATTAGGGTACAACAAAAGGACACCAAATTCAGTTTTGATGAGTTATTTTCAGCACGTAGATGCTGGATATTAACAGTGATCAAATGGTTGAGGTGCTGATTCATTACATGTGTCTTACAGTGTTGACATCACTTCATACCACTTACCTGTGATGTCTGGATGAGCCAGAAGGTGACGCTCCACATCGAGCGCGCTGATCTTGTAGCCACCACTCTTGATGATGTCGACACTGGTGCGACCCATGATCCAATATACACCGTCTTTATACACCGCTGTGTCCCCTAGAATACAGACAGGCCAACAAGGAGGACAATGTGGTGTAAGGGGAAAGACAGGGAAAAATAAAGTCAGAACAAGAAGTTATTTAGCTCAGTAATAATTTTTTATAACTAAGAATAATGACTGTAGGGTATGTAAACTTGAATCTGTGTGTAAGAGAGCGTCCACAGACCCATGCACACGCATACATACGTTTCTGGGGGACAGGTGTGGGGGAAGGTGAGTACAGTATGTGGGATGAAGGGCGCAGCTGTGCCCGTGGATGACGAGCTGGGGAAATGGGTCAGTAGGGATGAGTGAGGAGAGATTAGGGAGAGAAAAATGGACGGAGGAGGGAAGGAGAGGAAGCCTGAAAATAAGGATCAGGAATATGTTCTTTAGCAGTATTACAGTGGGGCTGTCCACAGCTGATACAGCAAGTGGGCGTAAGTGTGTGAGATACTGTGATGATGTGAAGAATAGTGGTTAAGGTTGGATGAATGGGTTAAAAGGTCAGGGAGAGTTCAAATATGCAAAGTGAACCTTTAAGTCTTAAAGCCAGCTGTGATGTTAGAAAATCCGACTCTTTTTCACACATTTAATATGACAACTTTTCACATCTTCCAGTGTTCGTCGTACTCAGCTCGGGGTTTTTCCCCCCCCTCTATCTAAGAAGTTGGTAGGTGGAGTTGGGAAGCTTGTTTGCACAAACCAGCAAGATCTGGGCTGAGCAGAAAGCAAAGTGCATAAAGGACTGCCATCTGGGTTATTGCTCTCTTTCTCCTTTGGCTCCTGGCCTCTTCTCCTCGTGTGTCTGTTTGGTTTCCTCTTCCAAACAAAAGACACAAAGACCCATATATACACTCAGCCCTCCATTAAACACACTACTGACTGACTTAACTACTTGCATACCTCATAATTTCATAACTAATTAGTTATGAACTAATTTAATAACTGTGACGTTTCTAAGCAAACAGAACTCTGGGAATTTTCTGCTTTCTGCCAAGAAACAGTCCTCTCCGTAAATGTTCTTTAAAAACGTCACACTCTTGATTTTACTCGTTTTTTCTTTAAGCATATTCATTAGTGAGCTTTAGATGTGCTCATAAACAAATTCAGCACTTTGACCTGAGGCTGTCATGAGCTCAGATTTTCACTACATGATAATTATGGCTGAAGAATTATCAATAAGGACATTATTGCGATGCCCATAGAAATCTTTAATTTACTTATCATGTGTTTAGCGTCCTAGTCACACAGGGCTAGGAACACCTTGGCAACTACCAGAGTTGGTCTGGAAAAAACTGTAGTTTCTGTCTGCTTGATAAGCGGTTGTTTGCAGCGGCTGTGAAACCAATTGCTAAAGCATCAGTCACGTAGGGCTTGGTCAGTGAACCCTCCAACATCCACAAATCGTTAGGGAAATATAGCTAGAGGTTGCTGGAGGTTCTTGGCAGTCTACAGGTCAATGTGATCACAAAGAGGTAATATAGACATGCCTTGAAAACTTTTCTGTGCATAATATACTACAATATACCCACTATACATGTGTCCTTTAGCTGAGAAAGTTGAGAAAAAAACACAACTTGGACACTAGATGTTCATAGTCTCCTTAAGATGCCACACAAATGACATATGATGTTAATGCACATGATATAATAGGTTAGCACTTTAACTCTCAATAAAAAAAAAAAAAGTATATACGTTTATTTCCCAAAATGCTGGACAATTCTGAGGGACACAGTTGCACTTGTAAGCTTTACACAGCGCCCCTCAGCATTTCAAAATACTTGAGTGTTGCTCAGTTACGAACATTTAAAGGCAAAGCTGTGCGTGTTTGCAGACTGCAGCTGAAAAATATGGAGTCAATAAAAGAAAACAACTGCACCTGCCTCACCTGGAATCAACACGAAGCATTGTAGGAGAGGGATTACAGTTTGATGGTGGTCTGTTTTTACTGCCATCTTCCACCTGTCCTCTATTCCATCATTTAGTCTGTACTGCTAACCCCATATCCCTCCATCCGTCTTACCTACATGTCCGTGTTTTCAGCTTCTCCGGCTCCAGTGCCACACAAACACAAACAAACTATGTTTTCAATTCTATTTTTATGCTTCATTTTTTTTTTCTAACTACCTCTCAAACATCTCTCATCGCATCTTCTGTTTCCTTCTCTCCACCTCTCTTCCTGTCTCCTCTTCCCCCCTCTTGCCTCTCCACCTCAGCATCAATAGAGGGCCCATCTGTTCCCATACATCATGCACTTCATTTCAGTTTATTAGCTGGGATAAATCATAAATATTTCATTATACATCACGGGCGGCTGTCGCCTGCACACCGACAATTTATCACCGCTGCCCTCTCTGCCGGCTTGCCACGGCGGCTATAAGCTTTCCAGTCTATTAAACAAGATTGATACAGTGTGTAAATTTAGATATTGGGAATTTCTTCACAGACCACTGCTCTGCACTGATAGGCCAGGGTAACAGGAGGGAGGAAAGGGAGGATGGAGGGAGAGGGGGGGAGAAAGTAGCGAGGCGAGCAGAGGAGCTGGTTTGGTGTTAACACCACTGTCAGGGTAGTTACAGTTTCCCCTCTTTAAGATGAGGGGCAAAAGAAGGAGAGAAAAAAATTCAGAAATTATTTGGTTTCAGCCATGAAGCTCTTTCAACTTATGCAAACAGATATGGAGAAATGAGCAGTTTACATGCACACCGATAAACTGTTAGTGTGTCCAGCGCGGGCGCGTGTGCGCGCAAATTGAAACAGATTTTAAAAAATGCAATAAAATCAGAACATCAAACTGCAGCGTCAAGGAAGAGAAGCTGCATTAACAAAGCAAACCCTGACAAAACGGTTTGAAAAGGAACACTCAGACAACATAGTTGAATTGAGTTTGAAGTACTTATACAGGACTCTTTGACCTTGTCTCTTTGAGGAGGAGGAAGTAACGAGGGATAGAACAACATGTTTGGAGAGACGCACAAGTGGGAATAGCGATTGGAGAACACAGACTGATAAAAGAGGAAAGAAGGCTGGGAGCGAGGTTGTTGGGAACTGTGTTACTAGGACGTACATTTACACACACACACACACACACACACACACCCGCGTACTGTATGTACTCACACACAACACATGCATACGCACATACACGCACACAATCACTACTTCAGGCATCAGAGACTCTCCACCATTATGTGTTATGGCGTCTGAGGCAGATATGGCCGAATGGCTTTCTTAATTAAAACGATAAGAAGCCTAATTGCACTGGGCTTTCATCTCATTCTGAGGCATTAAAGAAAGTGAAGGCACACAGTGTGAAAAAAAGAAATAAAAATAGATCAAGAATTTAACTGAGGATGGAGGGTCAGAGGAAACGTCCACAGTGTCTTTCAGAAAACCAGGAAAATGACATTAGAGGGTTTTGCAGAAGAGTTTTTTTGTTGTTGTTTTTTTTTACAGAAACAGCAGAATAAAAAACATACAATTCTTTCACACCAATAACAAGAAAAACAGGATCGTGAGGAGAGGTGAGCTACGAGCAGCTGCAATATTTCCAACTATTTGCCAAGATTACAGTAAGGCAGAAATTGCCTTTGGAAGGTGACTTATTTATTTTAACAAAAATGAATCACTTTCATTCTTGCTGTGATATTTTTGTACAATAAAAATAAGCTTTTGTCGATGATATTCTTGACATATGAGGGAAAACCAATTATACTGAACAAACTGGAGGAAAAAAGTGGGAAAATGAAGGGGATCAAACATTTGTAAAGTTAAAAAAGCTGGTGTATGTTTTTGAAGGCATAATACAGTTGACAGCGCTGATATACACCGTATGGACAGGCTGGGGTTGGAAGGGGTCGGGTAGTTCTAGGGAAGGGAAATTTTAATAATTCAGCTCAGTCACATAGGCCTGCAGACTGGTCCGCAACCTCCAGTTGCTAGGGAAAAACGTATATTCTGGGATTAGGTAGGCAAGTGTTTCCTGGAGATTGCTCGATGTTCCCAGGTGATCGGCTGCAAAGAGGGTATTGCAGCAAAAACAGAGAATGTTTGTCTTCAGAGTAAAAGTTGTGCCTCATCACGACAACCAACACATGCCAAAAGCTGCAACTTTCACTTTGAAGGCGAGCATTCTCACACTTTTCAGACTTTCACTACCACGCACTGTGTGATAGTGAAACTGAGACAAGTTGGTATCTTCCATGCAAACTCAAAGCCTAGTTTCACTTATAAACCGCAGTAAACAGGGATTCACTGACATCTGTTTAGGCCTCGATGAATGATCTCACAGAGCTGCCACAAACCTGTTAGGAAATACACATTTTTCTGTTGTGGTTGCCAACAGGACCCTAGGTCTGTGTGACTGGGGCCTTACCACGATATTTACAATTCTATGTATCCAACTTCATGAGAACAGTTTACTCTTCTCTGTCTCAGCATGACTGTTGGTGTTCCTAAAAAAGTTGGAATTTCCGAGTTCTCAGTCAGAACTGGAATCTGGATTTCTCCTCAACTCTGATTTCCCGCTCGGAAAGTCAGACAAGCCCCAGCAACCCCGAGTTAACAATCCAAGATGGTGGCACTGAACAGTCAGAAAACTGTTCATCTGTACTGCCACCGTTGTGTATTTACGACTGCCTAAATAATCAATACACAGCGCAATGACCAGGCTCCATCCATGAATGTGCTGCAGCAGTTTTGAAATTTAAAGCATAAACAGAAACAAGTATTAGGATCCTATTTTTATATAGGATTTTATAATCCTGCTTTTACTTGGTTTTTCTGGTACATGCTAAATTGGGAGTGATGTCACTCCCGAGTTTCGACAGTCCGAGGTATATGTAACATGGCATAAGCCCCAGTGCACAAAGCAAAATTATTAAAGGCATGGTTGGATGAGTTTGGTGGTGTAGATGAACTTTACTGCCCCACACAGACTCCTTTGTAACTCCACCAAACATCTTTGGAAGGGACTAGAATGGAGATTGCAAGCCAGGCCCTCGTGTCCAAAATCAGTGTCTGTTTTTTTTTTTTTTGCTACTCTTGTGAAAAGTGTCCTTGGGTTTCTTGAAAGGCCCTATACAGATCTAAGTTATTATTATTATTGTTGTTATTATTGACCTCATTAATGCTCATAAATGTTCTTCTGGATGAAAGGGCAAAACTTCTCTATAGCTTACAAAATCCTGCAGGATTAAAGCAGTAAATTAAAGGCACATTCACAAGGACATGTAGTTATGTTTCACTTAAAACTGAGCATAATTCAGGAGCTAAAATTTAGTCCAGGAAGGACAGGTAAGGCCCTCCCGGCTGCACAGGGTTGTTGTCTCAACCCATCAAACAAACTGTTTGCCTCTCTTGCCGAGTGCCCACTCAACAAACACTCAACGCGGACAGGAAGGCAGACCAAGAGCTCCAACGCTCATCTTCCTTACATCAGATAATGTGACAAGATTCAACAGTCTCTTCTATTATTAAAGCTTTTTCCTAAATCATTATTAATCCCCCTCATTGATGCGGCCTGTGTCTAAAAAATTATGCACTTGTGTTACGCCCTTTTTTCTCTCCACACAAAAATCCAATACGACACATAGGCAAAGTCTAGGCGTGTTACTTTCCTAAGACAAAAAAACGTGCGAAAGAAAAGGTCAGAGTGTGACATATGACAAAGGCCAACACTGCAGAAACAGTTCAGTCTGCTGCCACTAGCTTCACTGCTAAAGGTGCCGGGGAATGAAAGAGTGAGACAACTGAAATTTCACAAAAACAGTTTCTGTGGAGGTGACAGAAGTCATCTCTTAGCTTGCCAGCACCTTCTAGCACCATAAGAGATTTCTGCTGCTACAGGAACAGACAGAAATAAGTGTTTGTAATTCAGTGTGGTTTGAGTGCGACCTTGATCTAAGTACTATGCACTTGTGTTTGTGTGCACGCCCCACTCAACCCTGGAGATGTGGCTGGCATTTCACTTTCTGTAAAGTGTACACTTTCAGTGATAAAATGAAAATGTGTTCACATTCACATCTGAGCCCATTCTGGCTTGTACTTTACGCTTTAAAAAAGGTAAAATAAATAAATAAAAAAAACAACACAACATGAGCCTTGGGTAGGGTATGGAATAAATAAATAAATCTTATAGACATTCACACTCTCAAACCGCCTCTGGCCGATAGTAAACATACTGACTTCAATATTAAAACCTTTAGTCACGTTAAATATGAACATCCACGTCATAAATGGATGGACCTGGTCAGCGACAATACTCAAGCAGACGGTGGCATTTAAATGACGCACAAATTCTGAGCCTATCGTCTGAATGTCAAAGCAGACAGACTCATCAGAAAAAGGAACATTTTTCCAGTCTTCTGTTGTCCAATTATTGGTTAGTCTGTGCAAACTGTACCCCCCCCTTAGTTTCCTGTTGTTCTGCTGGTCTTCTGCTGCTGTAGCATATTTGCTTCAAGGTTCAACATGTTGTGTGTTCAGCGGTGCTCTTCTGCATCCTTTGGTAGCAACGATTTGTTATTTGAGTTACTGTTTTGTTCCAGCTTTAAGGAGTCTTGGCGGTAATTCCAGTTTCATACTAATTATAGAAGTGGATCGTTGGGATAGTTAATGCTATAAATGATATGAACCCAGATTCAAGTCTGATGTTTAAGGCCATTAGAATACATAAATTTCACCTCGATGTCCTCAAGGGTGCAAATTCCACAAGGTGACTCCTTTAGCTGCCCTCTCTTTGACCTTCTATCTTCACTATTTACAGCCACCAACACCAATCTAGACAGGCTGCTCTGTAGGTGGTACACTTAATTAATTTGAATTAAGTGCCCCCAATCTACCGCAAACCCCAGCCCTCTATACATCAATTCTGAATACACCGAGGTAGGCTGATGCAAACTTTAAAAAGAAAAAACAGATAAATAATTTCAAAAAGGACTCCAAAACTCAAAAGTGTTTTCCCTTCTGAAATTTTTTTGTAGAGCTGTTATTTGACAGACATAGAGTGTTTATACATGCCTCAACATGAGCATCGCTTAAGTGCCGAACATGAGCCTGATGAGGTGACGCTTCTCCTCTGCGAGAACGTACAAGTGGAGTCAGGGTCTTTCAACCCATTCAGCACAACCTAAACTCTCACACTGCGGGTCAAAACTAAGCGCCCTCCATCACCGTGGAGAGGAGAGCCTTATCTGCACAAGATGAGACAGGTCTAAATGTGTCATGCCTCTTCAGAGAGTGACTGTAAACACTTAGCATATATGAATATTAATGTTCCACATTAAAGCCCCGATGCCTAGATGGAAGTCTTAATGAGGATAAATAACAGACAGCCAAGCACCGAAATCTCAGCTCTGACATTATTTATCATCCTTAACTTTTGTCACAGCTCCTTTTTTAGTAATTAATATCATACAAGAAAGCACTTTGCACTTGGATGAGTGATCTAATTTGTTTAATATAATGCAATTAAAAGAGCTTGAATTGCTTTATGTTAATGTTGCTGATTATATTCCTGGCTGGACTGCCTTTCCCAAAGCAGATAACAGGCTGAAGTTGAGGATTGATGTCTGTCTCAGATCTGCCACGTTCATCAAGGAAATTTAACCGCTGTTTACAAGCATCCACAGTCCACTGAGTCACACAAATCTCGTCTCATTTAAGACAAAGTTTTGCCTTTGACACTTTGGATTCATACCAACTCTTGTCTCTTTGCCTTTCCCCAGAACAGACGGGTGAACAAGGGAAGAAAAAGAATCAAGCGGGAACTTTTAAAATATTTTATGCATCATTAGTTCACCAAAAACCCAAGAAAAAACCCCCCATCCTATACATGATATGGTGTTTATTTACCTGCAACTAGTATTAATAAAACAATGGCCAAGATGTGTCGACATATCAGCTGTAAAGTTGCACGGATGGCTGTTTGATCAAAGTGCAGTGACGAGCGGGATGTTGGATGAATCCCACAGGGAGCACTGACATTGGAGTTAGGAGGACACAATGTAACTTGGGGTGAAATATGACATTGGGAACACAGAGAGGGATGGAGGCAGGGAAGAGGAGAGAACAGCTGGAAGCAAAAGACCAATGCACAAATGACTAGTGAAGGCTCTGCAGGATATGAGCCACACTCCTGTTTGTCTGTCTGCTGAGAATTTCCCCTGCAGATCTAAAGCTCACCTTTAAAGCTGAGGTTACATCTCTCTTGGTTGCACACACGCACACACACACACACACACACACACACACACACACACACACACACACACACACACACAAACACACACCAAAAAAAAAAAAAAAACCAAGTACAAATTCACATTCAGCTTTTAAAAGAGCCATTTACCTCACATTTAAACTAAGATTCCCATTTGTTTCAAGCAATTTCTCATTAATGTGGCAC
>VURO01018422.1:0-23598 GCA_015108175.1 Pelvicachromis taeniatus
TCACACATGGATTCTGTGTAGCCTTATTGCTGTCGTCTTTTCAAAACAGCAACTTTATGATTGCTTTCATGTGATCAGTGGACTTCATTAAGTGATAACCTGACAGCCTGTACTGTCAGTTTCATTTTATTTGACCCAAATCTTTAGCCAATAGAGAGTCATCAAGAGAGAAGTTGAGTCAAACTTCTCCAAACTGCAATGGCACATCTTACTGAGGGCTGCCCTATCAAAACACAAGCTTTACCTACCAGCAGCGTATGTTTTTTGTTTTTTTTTAGCTCACAGATATATTTTTCACTGGCTTGATCTGTTTCTTTTATCAGATACTGTTAACATTATTCTCATGAAGTGAGAGCAACTCACTGTTGTTTTCTGTGCTGTTCTCCAGGTGGCAGCAGGTATGGCCTACATCGAGAGGATGAACTACATCCACAGAGACCTACGCTCTGCCAACATTCTGGTCGGCGACAACCTGGTGTGTAAGATCGCCGACTTTGGCCTGGCGAGGCTCATCGAGGACAACGAATACACAGCTCGGCAAGGTGGGGCCTCTTCCAACTCACTCAGACACGATGTTAAATGCACATACTTAATGCTCCCACTCATACAAACGCACATGCTGCCTGACTGCGTTAGGTCATGGAGGAAATTCTCTCTGGGGGTTGCAAGCTTTGCATTACACCCACAAGAAAATGACTAGCCAGCACAACCAGTCAGCTCCAACTATTTTTCTCAGTAACACAGACATGGAGGGAAGACACTCCCTGCCCCAGAGACACAGAGAAATGTTAAACTGGACATCACTATGACTTCACTATTGACCCTTGAAGCTTTTGAGATATTCTGATATCAGGCTGTGTTAGCTGTTCCCTGATTTGGAGAAAACATATTTGTACATTCTGGAAGTACAATGGAAGTGATTTCTTTGCAGTGTTTTTTTTTCTGATCTAATTGCCGTTTCATCCATTAACCCATTTTCAAACAATTACCCAGATCAGATTCGCTGAGGAAGTGGAGCCTATCCCAGCTACTGTAGGCGAGTGATGTGGTACACCCTGGATGGATCACCAGTTTGTCTCAGGGTCAACACCTCCATCACCAATAACAGATTTTTCTGAAACCAACATAGAGTTAAATGATATAAAGGGTCAAGAATATACTGTTTTATTGTGTCTCAGAAAAAGAGCAGTTCACAGAAATGATTGAAAGGCGGGTGTTGCCACATTTATTAAACCGTCACTTAATGAGTGGTTTATGCCACTGCTGCCCTAAATTAACAGTGCTGGTAATTAACTAAATCATTGTTTTATGTTTCTGTAATAGTTTACAGGTATTTACCTACAATCCTGAAGATGAAAATGTTATGCTTTACTCATGTCTGTCTTCTTGGAGAAGGCCTCCTCAAAAGTGTCCTCGAGGGAAACGAGGCCATTCCTTCTGTTTAAGCACATTGTTGATGTGGCAGCTTCTAAAGTTCAACACTTTGAATCAACTTCAGATATAATCTCAGTTTCATTTGTCATGAAATAAAAAGGAAACTACCCTCATCTGGTCATGGAAGTGTTTTTTCAGTTAAACCTCATTAACTAAAGCTGAAAATCTGCACTCAAAGATGAAGTGATTAGAATGTGTTCGTTAGATGGGTTTAACCCTTTTAACTCAACAAAGGAACATTTGAACGTTAAATGTCCAGAAAGACAGTTTCCTTTCAGAATTACAGGTCATGTTAGATTAAACGTTTATAACAAAAGTACGTGTCAGCAATCAGCATACTGTAAATATTGTCATCTCCCAGCTGGTTAGTTGAAGCTCATAGCAGCTGTTCATGCCATTTGTATGTGCTCAGCAGATACTGTCATTATGTTGTAATTTCTTTCATCCCTGTGACAAATGAAGTCATTTTGCAGCACACATGTTCTTTGCTCTCTGCTAGATGCTTCACTTCACTTTGAAAAGTCAGACCTTCTCTGACGTTTAACTGGGCAATACCCCCGCTTTGAAGCATGGTCTGAAAATTTCATTAAGTCTCTAATTTCCTTCCTGACTTTACTTGGGAAGTACTGCTAAAGTTGAAATGGTTACAATCAATGACAGCATGTGACAGGGAACCTAGGAGGAAATGTGAATATTCATCTTTATTCCTATCTTTATCCTTATTTTACAGATTGTATTGCTGATATGTCTTCATTGTTTGTACATGTGTGTGTGTGTGTGTGTGTGTGTGTGTGTGTGTGTGTGTGTGTGTGTGGACGGGTATATACATCTTCGTGGGGGCCAAAAATTGGAAGTTTACTGTTCTCGTGGGGACCGACAGCCCTCATGGGGACCAAAATCCCGGTCCCCATGGGATTTGAAGGCATTTTTGAGACTCAAAATGTATACATTCATTTTTGATGGTTAGGGTAAGTGGCTAGCAAAAGCATTTTGTCAATGAGATGTCCCCACGAGGATATAAATACACGTGCGCGCATGTGTGTATGTTTTTTTGGGGGTGGGGGTTTTACGCTTTGGCGTACTTTTTCAACCCCAGATCTTGCCCAGGTAATTCTGCCTTTTTTTCTTTATAAAATACTAATGCTTGCCAAGAAATTGTAACTTTTGCAACCTCTGATAGTCTGAAGCTCAAACTGGTTTTACACACAGATAACTAGAAACAGTTTTGATTACTTTTAATTCATTTTAGTGTTTAGGTTTAATATATATGGTTTGGATAATCTGCCAAGTCTGCACAAGCACAGTCACACATGGATTCTGTGTAGCCTTATTGCTGTCGTCTTTTCAAAACAGCAACTTTATGATTGCTTTCATGTGATCAGTGGACTTCATTAAGTGATAACCTGACAGCCTGTACTGTCAGTTTCATTTTATTTGACCCAAATCTTTAGCCAATAGAGAGTCATCAAGAGAGAAGTTGAGTCAAACCTCTCCAAACTGCAATGGCACATCTTACTGAGGGCTGCCCTATCAAAACACAAGCTTTACCTACCAGCAGCGTGTGTGTGTGTGAGAAAAACCTTCCTACTGAAAACATCTGCATTACTATAATACTATTCCCCACAGGAATAGTAAACTCCAATTTTTGGAAGTTTACTATTCTCGTGGGGACCGACAGCCCTCGTGGGGACCAAAATCCTGGTCCCCATGGGATTTGAAGGCATTTTTGAGACTCAAAATGTGGTTTTGGTGTCAGGGTTATGGTTATGGTTAGGGTAAGGATCAGGGTTACCCTAACCATTAAAAATGAATGGCTAAGTGGCTAGGAAAAGCATTATGTCAATGAGATGTCCCCACGAGGATATAGTGTTGTGTTCACTGTCTGAGCATGAGACAGAGCCACTGAGTGCTGCCAGTCAGCGAGGGACTGTGAAGGCCCTGTATAACACAAATAAGGATCATGTTAAACTGAATGAACCTGAAGTGCAGATACACTCTCTTCATTAATGCTAATATGGTCTCACTGCTCTCCTTCAGGTGCAAAGTTTCCCATCAAGTGGACGGCCCCAGAGGCCGCGCTGTACGGGAAGTTTACCATCAAGTCAGACGTGTGGTCATTCGGCATCCTGCTGACGGAGCTGGTCACCAAGGGTCGGGTGCCTTACCCAGGTAAGGAAGGGGAAGGGTCAAACAGTGAGCTCATCTGCTTTCACCGCGTGCCGCTCAGTCTACACTGATTGAGAGGCTTGATAAGGGGGAACTGTGAAACACTGAACAGTTACCAAAGTACACACAGCTATCACAACAGGCCGCCCCTGCTGCTGTTTATGGGATTAAAAGGTTCCTTTACGCTTGGATAACCTTCATTTCCCTGCCAGAATATGAGCTAACCCTTAATTACTTCTGCTGCCCTGTGCGACAAGGAACATTTTACACAGAAACAAAAAGAAAGAGTGGGAGAGGCTGGGGTGTACTCTGAATTCCCCCTCCCTGCTCCATGCAGGGAGGAGGAACACATGTTTGACCAGATGGTGCTGGTGGGCTGCTACCAGAACTATCCTATCCAGGAGACAACTGAGATGAAGATTATTGCCAGGTTCAGTTAAAAGCTGGAAGGTTTCTCACATCATCTGGAAAGAGACCCCTTTTTTGTTTTTAAGAAGGAAAAAGACATCTTTTGAATTTATATTGAATTTTCTGTAATACCAACAGGGTCTAAATTATACATACAGGCTCAAATATATACAATAATACAGTAATGTTTTGTTAAATGTCTCTTGGCAAGTTCCACTTCAACACTTTAGGGAGCCAACAACAAGCTTCTAGCATAATTCAGAGTGGATATTTGACTGTTCATTTAATCAGGTTGGCATGTAGTCCACAAATGTGAATAGGCATGAGTTTGGTGTGTTGGGAAGGCCATACCAGAAGATCAATATTAGCCTACCTAATATTTGCCTGCATAGGGGGGCCTATGCAGATGAACTATTAAGTTAGTGTGGCATGATGCATAAATTAGTCAGTTGCTGAAACCTGATGGCAGCTGTCCCACTTCCTGTCACAGTGATACCTGCTGTAAGCAGGGGTAAGTCTAAAGGGGGGTATGGGGTGTACTAGGCCATGTTTATTTCAAAACTTTAGATTTAGATTAATATAAATCTATATGTAACTGGAAATGTAACAAAGACAGTGTTAGGGATCTTTTATTTTATGCCTTAGTTTACTTATTTTTGCATTTAAGAAAATGCTTTCTTCAAAAAAACTTTTAATAAGATAAATACTGTGAGAGGGTTTCGTTCTTTTAGCAGATGTTTTATGCAGCTAAACTATAAAAACACCTAAAATTATAAACTGTAATTTGAGCAGTTTATTTGGAGCTTTTTTTCTTTTCATTAATGAGCAATACTTTATATTAAATAATCAGATAAGATATACTTCAGTATATCTTATCTGATTATTTAATATTTGATAGATGACTCAGTTACTAAAATAATGAATAGATGGGAGGTTTTATTGCCAAAAACCCTCAAATATGGCCAAATTGAAACAATTCTGCAAAGAAGAGTGGATGCAAGAGAATATATTGATTTGAATTGAATTGAATTGAACCTATCTAATTGCTAAAGTAACTAATCCAAAATGCTGCTGGCCTAGTAACATTGAAAACACAGTATATGGTAACAGAAGTTGCTATAATTCCATTGTGATTATACAAACGTAATTATCTACTTTAGAAAATCACAGTTAAACTAATGTTGTAAATGATTTGATCAGCTAGCTGATTGGTTAAAATCTGCGATTCTTTTTTTCATTTTAATAATTAAGAAAGAAAATAGGGACAGGAATGAGTTATTTGAATCTTTGTTTTCAGTACCCACTTCTCCAGTGTGGAGGTTTTAACAGTGCTTCATTAAAAAGCCTTTTGCAGATTCAGCATGTTAAGAACTGATTTCTTGAAGTGATCCCACGCAGCGCTCCAGAGCGCACTTTCTCACCTGCTTCCTGTGTTTAATTTTCAGGTATGAACAACCGAGAGGTGCTGGAGCAGGTCGAGCGGGGCTACAGGATGCCATGCCCACAGGACTGCCCCATTTCTCTGCACGAGCTGATGCTGCAGTGCTGGAAGAAGGACGCAGAGGAGCGGCCCACCTTTGAGTACTTGCAAGCCTTCTTGGAAGACTACTTCACAGCCACCGAGCCTCAGTACCAGCCTGGGGACAACCTCTAACCCACCGCTGTCACCCCTATTCTTGCTTCTCTCTCTCTCTCTCTCTCTCTCTCTCTCTCTCTCTCTCTCTCTCTCTCTCGGGGTCAGCTCGACACCTGGACATGATTGGCTACAGCAGTGCTATATAAAAAACAAAACAAAACAAAAACAAAAAAACTGGATCCTCTTCAGCCTGGCCTTTTTATGTTAGGGATGTGTACAGCTTCCTCAGCTCAACTTTGGTTCCAATACAAACGCCCTGACAACACCGCCCTCGGTCTCCGACACGCCCCCTTGCATCTGAACTCTGTAAATGCCATAGTTAACAAAGCTCATGGACGGCGTTAACTGGGGGTTGTGCTGATGCAGTTCCTTGTATTCAGTGTAAATAAGAAAAGCTTGTTTTAGTTTGTCTGCTTCCGTTTCAGATTTTATTTTTTTCTGCACAAAAGTAATAATAATGATAACAGGAAGTCAAAGTACCTGAGAAGGCACAGTTAATCTGTATGTGTATTATACTGTAGCTTCTCTATTGTTTTCTAGAGATTGAATTGGAAGGCTCTATATTTTTTCTCATTTCCTATAAAGAGAATTCATCACTTTATTCTCTACTTTTCAGTTCCACGTATTATTAAAAAAGGTTTCTCCTGGTCAGCATGACACAGTCCACCTCTTTTTTTCTCTCTCTCTCTCTTAGTTTTTTTTTCTTTTTGTTTTTTTGTCTTCCCATCACAAAAGCTTCTAGTTAGGCTGCTGCTGCAGGTTCTTTTACAAACGATCTGCCACATTTTTGTAAATCACAGCAGCGTACAAGGATTTTGAACATATCCCGCATTGCTCATTTGGGTGGAAATGTTTCTGTCTTTCTACCACTGTTGTGTTATTTTGTAGCTGTGAGAAAAGAGAGATTTTCATTTAAGAGCATAAATGTCTTTGATTGAGAATCTTCATTTTGAAACAGATCGTGGTTTGTTCTTCCTGCACGTCCTCCACCCGAGCCTGCAGGATCAACAGGCTGCAGCTGAACCAGGACCACCTTACCTCCTGAGCTACTTCTACTTTTATGTTTTAGTGACACGATTATATTGAGTCTCTGGTTTTTATTTAACCCTTTTAGGTGATCCTTTGATAGACATTTGGACTATATGATCAGGGGAGCTCTGGACCAGTTCATGTGACAGGAGCCTGAATGTGGAATGCATTGAAAATGAATTGAAACCAGCTCTGGTCTGGTCTTAATGCAGATGGTTTCACAGTCATTGGTAAATCTTCATCTTTCAGTTGTACAGCTAAATGGGTTTTAAGTGTCGCTAACTTCTCTCCTTTGTATCTTTCATTTCCATTTTTTAACATGACATGTTTTGTTAATTCAGTGACTTGGCGTTTGGAACTCAGAAAAGACCAATAAACATTTTTCACTCTTCCCAAGACACTTTTTATCAACAATGCCAGTGTTTTACATGTATGTGTGCATCAGTCAGTGTCTGAGAAACCAAGACAAACTGCACGCTCACAGAGCAAGAGAGCCAGTGGCCACCAGGCCCTCACCTACGTTTGCTGTGCGCTCACACAACTCAAAGTGGTCAGAAGGTGGAGCTGATAAGAGAGAAAAACTAACTAAAAATAGTTTGACAAATGTGACAAATTAATTGACATGTTAGTCCCAGCACAGCTAGTAAGAAGCCCTCACCGTCACAGGAGGAGCAAGAGGAGGGCCAGCAGTCCCAACAACAGAGTGCAGGGAATTTAATGTGGTAAGAAAATAGATGGTGGAACATAACTCAGAGAGATTCAAGGACTTAAGTAAAATGAATGGCTACCTGCATGGGTCGATTTGTTCTCCTAGTCCAGCCATGGATAAAGTGATTGTTGTGGGTGTACGTAGATGTCCCACGTCTACGTAGATGCTGAAAACGACGACCTCAATACTGCATTTAATCTATTATTAGAGTCAATTGGTTTCTTAGAGCCTGCCCACCACTTTAATCATACTCTGGATCTTGTTGTCACATTAAATTATAAAAACTGAACATTTAACAGTATTCCCTGAAAACCCTTGTTTGTCTAATAGTTTCTTAAATGCATGGATTACACAGCTGTGGCAAATACATTTCATGACAACAGATGTCTCTCTGAAATTGTTGTAGCTAAGTTTAAGGATATAATTCACCCACTGTTATCCTCTTCAGTGAAATGTGCCAACACTGTGGGAGTTTAGGTAGCTGCTCTGCACTAAAGCTGATTATCTTGTTAACGATGTTACATCCTCACTGCGTACGATTCTGGGTGGTATGCAGTGAACAGATCTCTTTTGAGCCAAGTGTTCTTTTAACCTTAACCAGTAATGACTTCATGAATTTTTTCACAAATATAATTTTAACCATTAAAGAAAAAATATTCATAACTTTCTCACAGATGTGTCATTATGTAGAGCTACTACTGATATATATTCTCTCTAATTTATCTTTCTCTATTAACTTCAGTAATCACTTCATTCAAACCATCAACCTGTCTGTTAGATCCCATTCCTACAAGACTGCTCAAAGAAGTCCTACCATTAAATAATGTGTCAATCTTAAATATGATCAGTCTATCTCTATTAATGGGCTGTGTACCATTAATATGTACCCCACAGGTCTTTAAGCTGGCAGTAATTAAACCGTTACTTAAACTTATCTCTCTCCAATAGACTCCAGTTTGTTCGTGTAAATAGGGAGTCTTATTCACACACTGTGGTTAATTATGGAGTTCCACAGGGTTCAGTGTAGGACCAGTTCTGTTTACATTATACATGCTTCCCCTAGGCCACAGGTGTCAAACTCGATGTCCTGAAGCTTTTCCACGTGTCCCTGCTGCAACACACCTGAATACAATTAGCAGGCAATTCAGCCATTTGATCCATGTTACAGCAGCTCATGAGTGACTGAACATGGTGTAATTAAAGTACTTTTAGTAGATTTTTTTTTTAAATTACATGTACTTAAATTTATTTAACTTTACTTGAGTAGGGTTAGGGGTTTCCACATCTGCATGCAGTCAAGTTCTATACAGTCTTGCTAATGACCTAATGAGTTTAATCAGGTGTGTTGCAGCAAGGACACATTCAAAAGCTTCAGGACACCGACCCTCGAGGACTGGAGTCCAGGTTCATCTCTCCGTGAAGCCAGATGACACACACTAATTGGCACTGGGCATGGATGACCTCTAAATTCTTACTTTTAGATTCAGATACAAATCTTAAATATATGATATCTAACCACATCTTTACTCTGGATTGCATTACCTTGCATTATCCTGTCTCAGACTGATGCTGAAAATCTAGTTCATGCATTTATTACTTCTAGGCTGGACTAGTGAAATCCATTATTATCAGGATGTCTTAAAACTCGACTTTGGTTAATCCAAAATGCTGCAGCAAGAATACTGACAGGGACTAGAAAGAGAGAGCATATGTCTCTTATATTGGCTTCCCTTCATTGGCTCCCTGTTAAATCCAGAATTTAAAATCCTGCTCCTCACATTCAAGGTCTTAAATAATCAGGCCCCATCTTAGCATAAAGACATAGTATCATATCACTCTAATGGAGCACTTTGTTCTCATAACTTATGCTGGCTTACTTGTGGTTAATGTAGTGTATTCAAAAGTAGAATGGGAGGCAGAGCAGGCCCCTCCTCTGTGGAACCAGCTCCCATTCAGGATTCAGGAGACAGACATCCTTTCATATAAGATTAGGATTAAAGCCAGTGTGCCAGCATTGAAAGTTCAGGTCTCTGGCTCACCAACTGGTAACACTACCATTAATGCCCATTAATGATTATTGCACCTATGTTTGACTAATCAATATGTCTTCTATGTGAAAGGTATATTGCAGTAGTTGTTTGAAATTGATCACTTCTTTCCCATGACGACAAATTTTCCAAACTCAGCTGAAGCATTCTATTTGTACACTGCTGTTTGATTTATGGATCAGTAGGATGGGAAGGCAGAAAAGAGGACACCTAGTGTGAGTACAGTAAACAGATTCACTCACTTTTTGAAAAAACACATCAATCAGCCATACAGTTATGAATCAGTCACAAGTTACACTTGTGGAAAACTTGCTGAATTCAATTGGCTAAATTCACAAAAAAGCAGTTTTAGAGTAGCGCCACATGTCACCTGATCACAGCCTTATAAAATATGTGACTTACTTCTAAGAATTACATTAATCACACTGTACAGCTACACCTGATCTTAGGGTTTCCCCACCTTCCCCACTTTAACCCTGTCATCCTAAAAATGAAAAATGTTGGATAGAGAAACAGAATTAGTTACATTAATAATGCTGAATTCACTGATACAACTGTGATTTAACTGATACATTTCTTATTTGGGCAATATTCCTAAATCCTAAATACCTGGATAAACTTTTTCCCCCCACAACTCACTTTATTGTTTATTGTTTAGTTTTATGCATTGGCAGAAGGAAGCCTGCGTAGTGTTGTATAACATAATGGTGGGTTGAATGTATGATCGTTTGTGAGTGGAATTAATGTTGAACAGCACCACCATCCAAAATGATTTGCTAATTTTATTTTGGGAGACTTTTGAGCCCTGTCCAGGGTGTACCCCGCCTCTCGCCCCAAGACAGCTGGGATAGGCTCCAGCGCCCCCCGCGACCCTGAAAAGGATAAGCGACTGAGAATAGATGGATGGATGGACTTTTGAGCTTAATAAGTCAGCGCTGCCAGTGAGGAATGGGAGCTGCTTTGATGTTCCATCCTCGTGCATCCTACCATTTCAGATGGACACCAGCTGCAGAATCAGGAGTACATTCAAAAATATTTAAAAAGAAGATATAAATGTGTTATAGGATAAACTCCTGGAGTAACTGATGAGGAACTCACTATGTAATTTGTTTTTTAAATTCTCAGAAATCTCAGTTTCATTTTAAATTCATATTTCAGTGGAGATGTCCAATGAAAAGGTTTTACAAACCTGCATAGTGGGAGTGGGGGGACATTACAGTGACCTAATTTGGTCTGAAAGAGTGTGTGTTATAAGTGCTGTCAGAAATGAGCTTCCACTAAGTTGGAAAATTCCCTTCACTTTAGTTACTGTATGTCAGGTGGTGTGACTCCCCCGTCCTGAAGTCTTATTGGAGCAGCAGGTGGAGCTGCCTCACCATCTCTCCTTCATATTATCAGTAGTATTGTCTTTGTGGAATCAGAACCAGCTAGAATGCGTCTCTGTGGAAAAACTCCCCTCTATCTGGCATCTTTATAGCACAGCAATCAGATCCTGCAGAAACTGGGTAAGTCTAATTGAATTCATTTTAATAGTAAGGACTGCTATATTCATTTTGAAACTTTAAAAAGGCTGAAAGAATAAAGCTATAAGATTCTGTATGTCACCAAGATTACAGTGGATCCTTAACTTCTCTCATGTAACACAGGGCAGCAGGCAAGCAATTTCCAAGTGACGGAGATTTGAAAAAAGTATAACCTTTCTTCAGAAACCTTTACTGCTTTGTTTTAGTTACACACAGATGAAGTCCACCTAACACAGTAGGCCAGCTTTCATGTACAGATATATTGAGTCAAAGCCTAAGTCAACACTGAAGCCAAATACATTTATTTTTGTTACCATTACTGTTTACAACAAAGTAGCTATTTTTAGCACCGTAAACTCAACAGTTGTCATAATGTACAATATGAAATCCTAACAGTTACACCAGAATCTTTCCAAAGGTCTTAAAAAGCTGCAACGTGCAACGTTCTGAACATTATTTGTCTTACTGTACTTCCAGTGGTTTTATTGCAGGTATTAGCATGTGAGCAAACAATGGACGGAGCCAGTTTATCCGTCTTTGTCACCATCCAGAAGATCTACTACCCTTTACTTTGTGTTGTGGGCATTCCAGGTTTGTATTGTGTTTGGCTTTCCAAGTTCTATCAGGAATAATGGACATCAAAATATAACAATGCATAAGGTTAGAAGTTAAGGATGTTTTAATATGTCAACAAATCCCTTTTTAGATTGGTTTTACATATATACAAAGTAGAAATAGAAATGTGACGTTGCGGTTTTAGCTTTAGTTATCATTAAGGCTATGTTAATTAATAAAGAAAAGCTAGGTTTAGTAATATTGTTTCAAAAGTCCTGTCTGCATAGTAAGAGAAATGTGTCAACCGTTAAGCTAACTTAATGCAGCTTCATGGGGTTTTTTTTTATCAAGGGTATCTTGATAGACACCCTACCCATTGATTTATTAATAAGATATCTCAGAAAGTAAGAATATCAAACAGTTATCCTCTCTAGAGGTGTTAGGAGTCAGTCTTGTGGCACTCTCTTACCAACAACCTAAGCTAGCTGATGTATGCTAGCTACCAAATCTAGCAGATGGAAGTTTCCTAAATAGTTCCTGAATAGAGTTGATGGAGACAAAAAATACATTAAAAACGTGTGAATACTGGACATCAGATTAATTTCCTCCATGTTTTGTGGATGTGTACAATATCATATGCATTAGATTTAGCTTTTATCTTTGACCAAATGATCAATAAACAAACGTGGGCCTGTGTTCCTGTCCTTTCTTCTAGGAAACCTCTTCACATTCTACATGATCTGTTTCCGTAATTGTGGGATGTCCAGCACAGCCATCATCTACCTCAGTTGTCTAGCTATTGCTGACACTTTCTACTTGGTGTGGGTAATTCTTATTGACCTAACTCTCACCTTCTGGACACTGCAGCCCTTCTGGCACTCTTACCCCTGGTGTAGCATTCTGGGATTTTTGCAGTATGGGTCACTCTACAGCTCCTCTTGGATTGTGGTGGTGTTTACCATTGAGCGTTACTTGGTCCTCCGCAGCACGGCTGTCAAACAGCATATGTCCCAAACTAGGGTCACTAAACTTACCTGCATAGCTATTGTGGCGGTATCCCACCTAGTCTCTGTGCCTCTGGCTTGGATCAATATTGTCACACCTGTGAACCTCACAGTGGATGGAGAGAACATCACATTGCCCAGATGTCGATACCGCAATGAGACCTACACTACTGTTATAGTATGGATAACTACATTCCTCTCAGGAGGAATTCCCATCATGTTGGTTATTATTTTCAATTACCTCATAGGGTACGATTTGTGCAACGCCAGTAAGCTCTTCACTAAAGAGGAGTGTCGCGTTATGCAAGGTAAAAGCACGAGGGGCATGTTGAGGAGGACCATTCTCCTGCTGGGGACTGTCTCTGTGGCTTTTGTTGTGCTTAGCCTTCCTCGTTTTATCACGTATTGCATCTTGAGGACCAAGTACAATAATGAGAATTTCAATAGAAATGACTACAGCATTCCAATCAACGTTGCCGGAGACATTGCCAACATGCTGCAGAACCTGAACTCCACCACAAACTTCCTACTCTACTGCATGGTCAGCCGCCGCTTCCGGCAAGAGCTGGTCCAGGTACTGACTTGTAATGAAAAGGCACTTGAACTGGGCTCTGTCCTCACACATACTACCATGAAAGTTTTTTCAGTGCTAGATCATAATAAGGCTTCATCATCCAGCAACCCTGTGTCTGTTGTCCTAACCAGTTTAAAACCTGCAGAATAGACAGAACTCAAAGAAGATGAAAAGGTTAAAGGTTCTTCTTTAAACTGGTTTTAACAAAAAAGCAGTGAATCAAGGTACACTTACCTACTTTTATAGGCTGTATCCATGGAAACTCATCAAATTCAATACTGACCTAAAGCCAGAATGATGTGTTTGGTTTCTTTACACAGGTAGAACAGTGTCATGGTCCTGAGTCTATGACTCAGTGGTTCTGTTTTGATTATGTTTATCTTTGTTTCAGTTCTAATTTTTATTAAGATAATTCTAGTTCTTAGGTTCTGTTCCCAAGCCTTATGTCAATGTTTCTAGTTTTGCTTCCCATGTCTTGTTAGTTCTGATTTGTCCCGGCTGTGTTCACACCTGTTCCCCATCCCTCACGTTATCTCCGGTGTATTTAAGTCTGTGTTTGTCATTGCGTTCTTGTCAGTTCGTCTGTTGCTCATGCTCTGTGTTCCATGCCTGTTTTTTCCACGCCACGCTGCCAGGATTTTCCTCGTTCATGTTTTTGTTATGCTCAAGTTTTGTTTCTGTGTTAGTGTTCAGCATTTAGTTTCTCCAGTTTAGTTTTAGTTAGTTCTTGACTGTATGCGTTTGCCTTTTGTTTTGTACACTTTTTTATCAGCCAATAAACGGCTCGCTTTGCGTTTTTCAAGTGTGTCTACGCTCCGTTTGTGTCTGCATTTGGGTTCACCTCCTCTCACCATACAGTCTGCACCTTCCAGACTGTGACAGAATAGTATCAGCATATCTGTAGATGCTGTATATGAAAATCTTGTTAAACATAATATATTGCAGAAAAAGTCACTTGGGAAGAATTCTGATAAGGTGTCAAAATGTCAAATGAAGTGCATGGACTTGAAACAGAGCAGTTAAGTCAGAAAAGCCATTTTTCCATGGACTTCTATAGGACTAGGAGTCCTTTTGCAGTCACAGCTATCGTCATCAGGCGGACATCAGACAGAAGGCAGGTCTATGTAAACGATGCATGACGGACCCAACCACATTTCAACACTTCTCAGCATTTTCCTTTATTCCGGTTGTCGTCTCAACACACACACGGACGCAGCTTTTCACATAACAACATCCTGCACATAACAACAACAACAGGACCCAGTACAGACTTTTATGCAGTGGAGGCGTGATGAGCTGATGCCGCTCAGGTGTGCCCGCCTCCCCCGCAGGCGTGCCACAGACCACGCCCCACCACAGACTACATCTATGTTTTTTACTGTCTGTGATGCTACCATACACATCTACATCTACATTATTACTACAGTTACATTATTAACCCAGAAGGTTGATTTTGGGCTGTTTTAACAAAGAGGTTAGCCAGACTTTCTTTGCATAAGCTGACTTATGCAAAGAAAAACCTAAAACCCCGTCAGAGATGAGAGATATTACACTATAATTATCAGATTTCTCTGTTAAGGCGGCCTTTCTTTGCTGTGTCACATGATCTTTCTCCATACAAAATTATCCCTATGAGTTCTGCCTATCCCAATGACAAATATTACCAGATGATGATGATAAAATGGTGACAAATCTGTAAAGAACCTAGAAGAATATATAATAATAGGTGCAACACTGTTCTAAATACACACAGAGCAGTAAAACATTTTCATTTGAGCTAATATTTATTTTAACGCAGAGTGCGCTCTTGCTGTTGCTGTATATTTCTAACACAATGGCTTCACATTAGAGCTCTGAAACTTTAAAATGGATACGGTTAAACTGGCCAATGGCTTCATAAAAGCGATATGGAAATTTAGTTTGTTGGCAGAAGTTATATCAATTTTATTGACTGACATGTGCTCTTGGTGTGTGTTCTGCATTCTAATAACTGCACTGTAAATCAAGTATCTAAACACATTTTCTGCATCACCAGATGAATAAATGAATATTTCAGCAACATTGTGACGTTTTTACAGCTGCGCTTCATTTGCGCTGTCAGTGAAGTACAGCTTAATAACTTGGATGTACGAAATTGGTTCCTCCAGCATAGAAACGGAATTTCATGCTGTAAATAAAATAATTAAAATTTTACTATGCAAAGAACAAAAACTCATATGCAAGTCCAGCCGATTGAAAAAAGAAACTCTGAACATAACCCGCTCCAGTTCATGAGCATGTTCAACATAAATTACCACAATGTTTTAGTCGGGTAGAAAAAGAGCCACTTTCATGACAAACAGCTTAAAAGAGGACTTTCTTGCTAACCAACTAATCTGGCATAATGATACGCCCCTCTTGGTTTCTTTTTCCAAGCATAGGAATAAACAGTGTTGAACATCTATAAAAATGCATGTTTAAGATATTTATGACTGTAGTAAAAATCAGACTTGGGTCATCGTCATTGTGGATTCTGACTCATTTGGATCATGTCGAGATATGAAACAAAAACATGTTCTTGTTTGATGGCATTGAAAATGGTTCAGTGTTTGTACAGAATCCACTGAGAACACTGTTCAGTACAGTTTTATACACACTGTAGAATATATTCTTTACCTGTCAAGTCCAGTATAACCTTTTTTTTCCCTGCTGCTTCAAATTCATTGCTTCACAAAGTGTGATGAAAACAAAACATGACACCTTTCCAACAAAACAGTTGAATGTGGCTGGCTGCAGACTGCCTACCTGGTTGAAGAAGCAATCTGATTGGCAGCCCTTGAGTTCATGCTCTGCATCTTTTGCATAAATGGGTCACGAGACTTCCAAGATTTGCATAAGACAGGAAGGAACAAGCTGCGGGAATGTTTCCTGTTTGCCACAGAACAGGTTTGTGCTGTCTGAGCAGCTTTAAGCAAAGGTAGGTGTGAAAACTCATTCTCTTTCTTCTTGAATTTGTAACGCCAAACACAGTGTAAACTCTTGACATGTTTTTTTTTAGTTATCGTTTAAAAAGAAAAGCCTGGCATTGCTTTTGGTTAATGATTCTGACCTTTGTACTTGTTTGTCACGATCAGGTTACACTTCAACTCACCTGTAGAGATCCTCCGTTTTCACTTGTTCAGTGTGAAAAATAAAAGAACTCATGAATACTTCTAGCGAGGAGAGTTTGCCGTATTAAGGGTAATGCTTTTCCCTGTGTTCTCGGTTTGTAACCACCATGTTGATTTTATGTAGGGCGTTTTGCTGTGTGTGTGTGTGTGTGTGTGTGTGCGTGCGTGCGTGCGTGCGTGCGTGCGTGCGTGCGTGCGTGCGCGCGCGTGTTTTTGTGTGTGTCTGTCTTTAAGGTGCCATGTTGCAATACGTTATTTTAACACTGCTTTCATTTTCACCACAACAGAGACCAAAGTCACGTTTACCTGGTTAAAAAAGAAGAATAACATTTAAAAATGGACCCTTTCAAAGGTAGGAAGACACAGACACAGAGCTCCCAGCATGCCAAAATGCCATTTTCAGAGAAGTGAGTAAGAACCTGTTGATCTTTTGCGTCTTTCTTTTAGGGCCTTGTCCCCATCACAGCATTCCTGTTGAAATGGGTGAGACTCTGGACTTGGACCGGCTCCCCCCGTGTGAAAAGTGTAACAAACACACAGAGGCCATCAAAAGGCAAGAGGCCAATGGATTTGAGCCCCATCAGCGGGCAGCACAACAAGTGGGCTGGAGTAACTTCCCTGACAACCAGTATCAGCACCAGTTTCACATTAACTCCCCAGCAGCACCACTCTCAGGATATATGAAGACCCCGTACATGGATAATATTCAGAAAGTGCATTATAAGCAAGACCCCATAGGCGCTTCAAGCCAGCACTCGATCTCTGTGGACTATTCAGACTACTTGGAGCCCCCCCAACCACTCAAATCAGACTTCAACAGTGTCCACTATGTTGAACCGCCAATTTCACATATGCCATGTGAGTATGTAAGTGAATTACCACTGGATTGTTTCATTTAAGTAGATCTTCAAAATTATCCGATATTTACACAGAACACAGTAAAAAGGGTTACAAATTAAAAAACCACATACAATGCCTCCATTTTGCTGACATGTTTAGTCCACAGATTTACACTGAAAATAAAAAAAATAAATAAGTAATCCATCGGTTTCTCTACTGTTTGCTGAAACTTTTCAGCATAAACAGTCACACCCACAACTTTAGGCCTGTGGAAAAAAAAAAAAAAAATCTAACCAGGTGAAATTCACACAGCTGCCATCCACAGACATCAGCAGTGCTGTACCACATCTGTAACAGGCTGTAAAAATGTTTGTCATGCCATTTAGTTTAGCATTTTAAAATGGGTTTCTATAGGAACTGACGAGCTGGTGAACCGTAGCTTTGATCTTCCTTTTTCAGCTTTGGAGGTTTGTTGTTACTGTGTCATAGGGCACTTATACACCCACCTGATGCTCACTTTAAGACATCTGTACTTTGTGGCTTGCGCTCCGTAACATTTAAGAAATCTCAATGAAAACACTGAGTGTCCCATAACAGACGATAACTAGTTCCATTAGCATTAAGCTATAATTGGTCATATTGTGAGCATGAAAATGACATATGATATTGAATGTCACTGAATAAATTATTGGCTGTAGGCAGCAATCATTTAAACTATCATTTAAGCACTCAAAAACATACAGTAAATGCGCTATTTAGAAGTGAAGAAGCTTCTCGAATGAGAGGTGAAACATTTCCAAGCTCCTTAAACTACAATGACCTGGATGACTGAGAACCTTCACAGACCTAAATGTGCTATTCATTCCAGAAGCAGGACAGTCTGCATCTCATTTCTCAACCATCTGAAAGTGGAACTTATATCTGCTCCTCTGTGTCTGTCTGCAGACCACAGTCCAGTGCAGGGAAGGTGTCTAAGACAGTGTGCGTGCTGCCCTCCAGCAAACCCGCCCCGTCGTGATTATTATTTTCAACAAGACCCGGTATACCCAGCACGTCGACACCAGGAGCCTCAACCCTACCAGAAAATGTTTGTCGTTATGATCTACTATTTCCAGCATTGGTTCACTTGTTGAATACTTTCCACAGTACTGTATGTTGTGAGTCACTCTGTGGTCGTTTCTCATCATTTCCTTCCACAGGAATCTCCCTCAAAATAGGCAGCAACTTAAAGGTGCTCTAAATGGTCACGGTGGTTCTGTACCTCCATATGCAGCGCCTCCTCTAGACGTGATGCATGAGGTCAGCGTGGGTTGCTCCGACCTTGCAGGCGCAAGATCAGGCACGAGGGAGATCAGGAAGACCATCAGTCTTCCCGAGGAGTGCAGTAAGTCCTACCATGTGCCACAGTAGGCATAATTCTCTTTTCCTTCTGTTCAGGATGATGACTGATGTTTTTTCCCCCCTCTCTCATTGACAGGAAGAGTTTTTATCACATATTCAGTGGACATAGCCAACGAAATTTTCAATTTTGTTAAATTTCTTGTGGATCAAGGCTTCAAACCCTCAGTAAGTCCAGTCATCCATCAGCCTTTGATTCCCTGCAGATGCCCACTCCAAATGTTCTCACTCGCTCTGCCTTTCCTCAGCTCGACATGTTTGACAGTTCAATCCGAAACATGGGTATTAACCAGTGGATGGACAGTTTTCTGAATGATGTAAGTCTGATGGCTGAGTTTGAATAGGCAATTCTTCTACTTTTATCACACTTGTACTGAGAAACTGACATGCTCATTTTGACAGAAATCAGTGCTCATCATTGTGGCCATCAGCCCCAAGTACAAAGCAGATGTGGAGGGAGATGGAGTCGATGAGCATGGCCTGCACACCAAGTACATCCACAACCAGGTAAACAGGCTCTTAGGAACTGAGAAGCAAATATTTTCTCACAATGTCTCCCTCTTGTGGCTTTTCTTTATCATTAAAGTACCTCCTCTCACGTGTCAATTGCATGGAAGAATGAGGAAATATCTATCCCAGGAAACTGAAAACCGAGCCGCTCCTCCCAGATTCCTCACGGTGTTAGTGTGCCAGAGCAGAGTTCAGTCAAATCCTTCTGCTTTCTGTCAGAGAATCTATCACAATGTGTAACTGTGTCAACGTTGAGTGAAAAGTAAAATATATTTTGGTTTAACTCATGAGTGAAGCCTTTGTTTAGTTCTAAGCACAGATTATCTTTTCACAATGGCACAGATTCAAAATGAGTACATCCAGCAACGCTGCCTGAACTTCAGACTGGTTCCTGTGTTGTTTTCCAATGCAGTCAAGGTAAGACTGAGCAACACATGATGGGAGGGGACACATCTATGAAAATTCCTTGTTTGCTTCTCTCTGCCCAGTAAAAATCACGTGTAGCAACACAGAAAACACATCTGATTTGGGTGAATTGAGCCTTTAATAAACCACTCACCATCACCCCTGCATTTGAAGCACCAGTATGAACAGTGGTGATGTCACCTCAGGCGTCTGACACGCCTCCTCCCTGACAATGAAAAGTGGGAAAACTATTGTGGTCAGACACTGCCCCTGTACATCTGTGCATTGCTCCTGTTGCTAGTAATGTGTGGGCTCAATCAAATGTCTGGCTCTCTTCCACAGCATGTCTTTTATCCTATCTTCCTCCCCTCACCCCAACCAGTCGCAGCAGATGGCTACCCCTCCCTGAGTCTGGTTCTGCCAGAGGTTTCTTCCTGTTAAAAGGGAGTTCTTCCTTTGAGTGACCCCCTATGAGTGCTTGCTCATAGGGGGTCATATGATTGTTGGGTTTTTCTCTCTATGTATTATTGTAGGATCTACCTTTATTTTAAAAAACTGTTGGATTACAACTCATGAATAAAACCTATGTTATTGTGATTAGTTCAAAAGGAAATACAACCCTCCAGGTAAAAGACCCATGAATCCAGAGGCTTAGTACACTGACTGTGCATGCTAACCCTCTGTGCTACCCCTCATATTCTCTTATAGAAACATGTACCCAACTGGCTTCAGACCACCAGAATCTACCGCTGGCCCCAGGACACCCAGGATTTGCTGCTGCGTCTGTTAAGGGAGGAGCGCTACATCATCCCACACCGGAGTGCTGACCTCACCCTCACGTTTCGTCCTGTCTGAGAGCAGTAAACAGAGGACGGGTACAAAATATGTGGGACAGTTAAAATTGTTTACTTTACCCCACATTCACCAATCTTTTACAGTGTCCAGTTATAAACAATCTGAAGTGGCACATTTATTTCTGACAAATCTGATTTTACACTGGCCAATCAGAACTGTTGCTGCTAGTCTGTGGGTTTCATTTTGGTTTCTTACTCTTTTCTTTATTTACACTTAAAATGAATTTATCTGATATTTGGCTACAAGAAGGCAGAAAGGCTTTTTTTGGCTTATTATATTACTATAGTGAATTTTGGACAATTATTACTGTTATTACAGCTTACAAATGCAGAGAAACATTAGTATGTATCTGGAGTTGTGATTTTGTGCATGTGAAAGATCTGTCTTCACCAACACTTACAAATATCTGGCTATTCAGCCACATAATTATTTATCAATTTTTTTCCTAGCTAAACATGTACACTTAAGTGCTGGGCAGGTACAGTGCTTTTACTAGTGTAATCTCAAAACTGAGAAGCTTTAGTGTATTTTGAGAAGTGTGTTCATTTTAAATACCTTTCAGGCAACACAGGCCGCTGCTACTACTAATGATTAAAGAAAAAAACAACCTATTTTATATATATATAAATTTTAACATTACAAAGTGCTTCACAAAAAAAAATCCACCAAAAAAGGAGGGCTAAGGAGGACTGTAACAAATATTCTGGATGTAAAATTGCAAAGCATTTGGAGGATTCATAGTCTACAGTAAATAAGTATCACTAATATATCTGGAGAAATTTCTGTACATAACAGAAAAAGATGAAAACTAATATTGAGCTGCTACGACTTTCAAGCCCTCAAGATCAGACGTGATTCAGCAGTAGACGCCAATGCATGGGCTAAGGATTTGTTCTGAAAGAGTCCGTGGACATGATTTGTGATTGCATTTACAAATGCAAGTTAAAAAAAAAAAACACGCACACACCACCACTATGATCCAGGAATACTGCTACCCTCAACTCAGAGGGCACCCTCTGAAGTAAAGAGGAGAGTCAGCATCCTGCTTGTTGTCAGCATGCAGTTCAAATACCAGCATGTGTGATGGTATGGAGGGCATTGGCCTGAACTGTTGAGCAGTTGAAATCCTTCATCAAGCAAAGACTGTAACATATTTTGCTTTCCCAGCAACATGTACTCCTGGGTCTTCCCCTGTAAACACAGTGTGTTGTTTTTAGAAATGTACAGTAAAAAACTTCTGTTTCAATATTTGATGTTGTCTTGGTATGATTCATTACCTGTCAATGATTAGCAAATAATGCTGTTTTTAAATACACATTTTACATGGCACACCTTCCAAGGAAACAATGTAGAAAATTAGATAAAGAGGAATGCGGATGGAGGAAAGCGAATCAAGGAAGTGCAGAGAATTAGTGAGGAGGAAATGAAGGCGCTATGAAGAGGGTGACGAATGAAAATGCAGTTAGTCCAAATACCTGTAGAAGTAGAAGTGCTGAGATGAAAGTGATTTAAACAAGACTGTTTAACACAATATGTGTTGTGTGAGAGCATGTCTGAGGAATGAGGAAGAACTGCCACTGATTTTCTAGCTACACATGGATAAAGTTGGTGACCATGAAGTTATGTGAAAGCGCTGTTGAAACTAGGTTAGGAAAAGAGGGGATCATCAGCAAGCCTCAGTGTGGTGTCCTGGCAAGAAAGTGCAATACACACCTGACGTCAGGAGAAAGTAAGTCAGGAGTGACAGAAGTATGTAAAGATGGTGCACGACATTTATGAGGACGGTAAAATAATGATGAGGTGTGCGGTACAAGTGCCAGATGGGTTCAATGTGGGGGATCAGCTCTAAACCCCTCCTGTGGTGATGGACAGGCTGAAGATGAGGTCAGACGGGAGTTTCTGTGGGCTATGATGTTCGTAGGCGACTAACTTAAAGACAGGAGATGGAGGTGATACTGAGCTGACGAGACTAAGATTTTCATTGGGAGTAAGAAGAATCAATGGGATTAGAAATTAGTACATGAAAGGGACAGATCAGGTTGAGTAGGCTGGAGAGGTAAAGCGGAGATGCTTGCAGATGCACTGAAGCGATGTTAAAAAAAAAAAAAAGGATCAATGTCTTCTCAAAGAGCACTTGTAAATTTGTTATAAATATATAATGCAGGTTTTTGAAAAGTATTATTTAAAATGTTTCAATCCTGATGGACACAGGACAGTTTGAGCTTAGTAAGGTAGTTAGCTACCTGTTGTTCTTTTTTATTTGAGCTTATTTAAACAGCATATTTCCAGATAGCCACATGTTCCTAGAGAAGTACTTTGATGTAATGCAGCGGCTAACTGGAAGAACCAGAAGATGGCAGCATGTACCAAACAATAACACCCAGCAGCCTTCATATGTTCATGGTGAAAGCACCAATGTCATCTCCAATTATACATTGTTTGTTTTATTATTATTTTTTAAATATGTAAAAATGTATATTTATTTCTTTTTAAACTGGGATCACCTTTCACTTTGACTAAGATTACAAAAAAGAAAAAAAAATGTTGGTCATAAAGCATCAGCGTGATGAAACATGTAGGCAGGGGCCCAGGAAGTCTGGCAGAAACATCCGGTCCATATGTTCCACCACTGACTCCCTGATAAGCCAGCGTCATGTGGGGCACCTTTAACTGACAGATTTTCACTCTGAACTTCATTTTACTCTTTCAGTGTGCACAGCCTGTTTACCAAACCTGACAAAAAAATGTTGCTCACATCTGTGTGCGTCTCTGTTGATGTCCAAGCTTTTATCAGCTCCTGCATGAGGAACCTCTGTGTAAACAGAACTGCAGCCAGAACCAATAAATCCACTGTTTGTTATTGTTTCAGGACCTGCATGCCACTCCACTCAGTCTTATCTGGTGGATCCAAAGCAGCCAAATGCACATATTTTTCCTAAACGGCATGAAGCTACATCTACAATACATAAGAATCCTACTGAAGAGCTCTATGGGGAATTAAAATGACACTGATCATGTTCAATGAGAGGTCTGTCAGTCTAATCATTGCCTGCTTTTTGCTCATTTTTCAGAATTTTTAGAAGAGACTGTTCATGAAAAATTCTTTTCATGAACAGTGTTACCCTCATTGTTAATGCTGTAAAACCCAACATCCAAACCCTTCAGAGAGTAAACTGAAACAAAACATATTTGTTTGCCCAGATAGCGTGAAGGGACAAGTTGATGACCTGTGCAACCAATTAAAATAAAAACACTTTCATCAAAAAGACCATTAAACTGCCCATCCAAATATAAATAAAAATAAATATAGAGGATGCCTTACTCTCCTGTAGTTTTTCATCAATCACAGGGGTGA
>VURO01018422.1:27157-46328 GCA_015108175.1 Pelvicachromis taeniatus
TATATTTTATATAGTATATATATATATATATATATATATATATATATATATATATATATATAAATGGGGTTGTAAGGATAAACTCCATTTTGTTACATAACTGTAAAATGGGTGACATTTTTATATTGTGGCAGAGAAATGCATAGAATAATTATGGTGTCATGCGTTGATAAAGCAGGGCAGTCGTGACTTTATATTAATAGCCTTGGCAACAGTGGTTGTCATTGTATACAAAACGGAACACTGCATCGAGTGAGTGTGTAATGTTCAGCGCTTACAAGCCTGGACAAGACCCCTACAGTATGTGGAGTAACTATGGTGGCTTGCAGGTTGCTGCTTTAGATCAAATATACATGACAAATGTGTTGCAGATACTTGTTGTGATGTGTGTTTTCTCTGAACTGTGCACCATGCCCCTGCTCTCCGGTAAAGCCATTACAGCCAGGCATTCTGGCCACCTTAATCCCCACAAAACAAAAGACTGGTTTTCCTGTATAATGGCACAGCATTAGCACCCTGTGCCAAATCCTCCAGCAATCACTGTGCCCTCTTTTCAACCTTGCAATGTAGTGACTATAGATATTCTTAGCAAGCTTTGTCTCCAGTGGGCAAAATGTTGAGTTACACTTGTCCCCCCCCCCCCCCCCGCCCGCCCCAATCAGTGCTCCTAGGTTGCAGGATGACCTGGAGCAGCGTCCAGCAGGATGTATCCTCAGTGAGGATTAAAGGCTTTACAACAGAGGGGAGGGGAGAGGGGGAGAGGAGAACAGTGAGGAAGGTGTCTGCTCTGGTTTGGCCCTGTTTGTGTTCAGTTCTGCACGTTTGCATGCAGTGGTTCTCATGCAAATTGAATATAGACCCGGAAACCCGTGATGGCTTGTTAGGTGAATTTACTGTATGCGTATTGTAATGTACCACAGTCCAATAAACACAGTGTTGCAATCCCTAGAACAGAGACATGCACTGACTTTAATCTAAATAATAAGGTCCAATATTAAAACCTAAAGTCACTGTTGGTGTGGATAACATTCATTGTTTTGCTGGGAAACCCTGCATCCTGCCTGTCCTGTGGATGGTAGTTTGATTTTTACCACCCAACGCCTCAGATAATGAAACCTCTATCTGCCAACGATATCCTCCAGTAAGACAGTTATCTGCACAACAAACACGAAGAGACCAGTGTGTTGACCCAGCCCCTGAACTCCCCAAATCCTTATCCAAACCAGCTTCCACTGGAGAACAAGCCCATTCCATGGAGGTTCCACATGTAGCAAATCACAGCACCCAGAGGATCTGCTTCCAGTGCCTGACACCAAAGAACACACCCAGACGTGTTGTGTACATGTTATGGAGGGGAGAGCTGTTTTAGTGGCACAAAGTCAAAGCAGTTGTTGTGGCTGTTCTGTGTGTATTATTAATTAATCCCTTTTTCTCGTCTCAAAGTGTAGTAGTAGTAATGAAAGTGATAAGCAGATGCCTTGTTTGAACGTTAATGGCTCATTTAAGTAATTTTTAAACATCTTTTTTGTCTTAAACAATTTGATTTCCCCTTTCTGTTTGATATGAGCTGTGATAGTGAACCGCATATTTTGGCTTCCTGTATTTGTTACCTTTGGCTGTAAGAAATCATCATAATTTGATAGCCTTCTAATAAAATGTGGTTGACAGTAACTAATACGTGAATATATATTAATGTTTTTGGTGTTGGAAGGTTTAGGAGGTCACACACATGTGCAAGTATATGCATCTGATGGGAGGTTCACACTAAATCATTTAAATTGTGGAAAGTTTTTTTCTTTTTTTGCCATAAAACCTGTAGCAAAGAAGTAACACTAAGATTCTGAATAGTAATATTAAACATCTCATAGTATGTCGCAGGTACGATGGCTCCGTTCCCTTCAAGTGAAAGACCTGGTGCAGGTCACTCAGCAGAATAACATGCAGCCACATTCCACTCTGACATGCACAAATGTCTGCAGTAAAAAGGAGCCAGCCAGATAATTGTCATAACAATGATGGTTTGTCGATACGGTTGGTTTGACCCATGTGTGTTGGCAAACACACTTGTCTAAATGCCTGCGCCTCTGATCCTATCTGATTGGTTAACATTCTTGAGTATGCAGCATTGAAACAAAAGCGAGGGTCCCAGCGGAGCATTAAGAGCTTTCATTGATTGAGTTCTTACAGGTTGAGCAGCACACAAACCAACCTCGTTTCTCTGCTGTGCGCATGTTTGTATGTGCAGTTTGAATATCGGGCTCTGTGTTGTTTCCACTTGCAGTAATGACAGATTAGTTTGTCTGCAGTCTGTGCATCATGGTCAATGCCCTGTGGATTCTCACAGTTGGATCCCTCTCTTGTTTGGTTTATGTATCAGTTGTGAGGCCACATTTTCAGATTTGAAATTACATCACCATCTGGAAAGCATTGAAGTGGAGAGGGATCGGTTTCTTTCTTCCTTTCCTGCAACTTGGATACAAGCCACGCCTACTAGAAAGTTCCTTTTTTCTTCTCCAGATTTCACTTTGTTTTTTATGGTTTCATTGCGTACCCCTCAGAATGTACCCTAGTAGTTGTGCTTTGTGTGCCTTTATCATTAGCGTGTTTACTCTGGTGTAAGCGGTCAACAGTGCTTCCATACCACGTGGCTCTCTCCACAACCCCAGGCCTCATATTTCCTGTCCTTCCCTGACCTAAGCCACGCACACTCCCACTGTGTAATTTGATGCCATGCTTCCTGCTCCCCCCCCCCCCAAATCTCTTTGTTAGCATTCAGAGACTGCCCTGCCTCTGCAGCACACATACTGTACATGCATGCCCATCTTTGGCTTATTAGCTCAAGAGGAAGACAATACAAGGAATCCTTTTGTTATAAAAGTTATTGGTGCTGTTGAGGTGCCGGAAACCTTTTAAGGGCATGCATCTCCAGGCTTAAAGCTGACAAGCTGGACCTAGATACGCTGATGTCCTCGTGGCAGCAGGAGGCACGCTGTTTTGGTTCATCACTTGGATGTGTATACTAGAGTGTTTATTGGGTGCGCGTGAAAGCGGAGAGGGGGAGAAAGTGCATGACCAATTGACCTGAATGAGAGGGCCAAGCACTGAAGCCCAGAGGGTGGTAAAAATGAGGGCCTCTTCCTCTACTCTGGCCCTTTTCCTCACAGGTTTAGCACTCTCCAGGGGAACCCTTAATACCATCTGAAGGAATTCCTCCTGATCCATTAATAGGATAATGGGCAGACTCCAAAGGAGACTGTGGCTCATTAAACAGAAGGTCATTGTCCCCTTTACTGTTTACTCTCCTGTCTTTCTGTTGGTTAGCAGGGTTCAGTTATCGTCCTCTAACTTGCTGCCCTAGTTACTTCTAATTACTTTATGATTAAGATGTTAATTTGTTGACAGGTTGTCTCTGGAGTTGCCTTTCATTCTTTTTCCCCACTGATTTTACACTTTTGTTTAAGCTTAAGTGAGCCAGATGTAATAGCTACAGGTTTACCATAGTGATAGAGTAGAAACACAAAAGAAGACCGAAGGCTGCTCTGCACTAATCCTCTTCCTGTGATGTTTTTTTTCCTTCCCTTCAGTTGAGGCCTGGCTTCTTGTCAGGGCTCTGTGAATGTTGAGTAGAGGAAGGAACGTTTTGGAGTATTTTAGATGTGGGGACTGTTCATTTGGAAATCAATTAAATTACTCAGTGTTTTACATGCAAAGGACAAAGGAAGTGTTTTTGTTTATTTTATACTGTACTCACAGTTTCTTTTTCTTTCTTTTTTTTTACCATTATGTTTGGAGAGCCTATACAGTGACTTAATGCTTTAAGAAAAAGATATGTTATCATTTTTAATTTATAAATCCTGTATTGTGAATAATGTTTTTAGAAGTTATACTGTTTGCTTTGACTCTTCTGATTGGGTATCTGATGTCAAGTGTTTCCACTACATTGACTTCGTTGGTGAATGAATGGTTAGTCACATGACTCAGCACTCCTCCAAGGCAAACCTAACTAGACCCTCTCCACAATTCCATTTTTCCCTATCATCACTATCAGTGTGTTGTTCTTTATTGAAGTGAATGTGACTGTTTCCATACATTTACTTCATGTCTGCCATTGACATGAGGTGACAAAGCGCAGCCTGCTGTGTTTGTTTCATTGGACTCCACTCTTAACTCCCTGCTAGGGCTGTAGCCAGGACTAGCTTCTCTGAGGATAGGCTTGCATTTATAGCTGTTCCATGTCTGTCCATCTATGGTCGTAGACGAGTTAATACTTATTGGAAAATGTGTCTCGCATGGTAACAAATTGTCATCAGTTTGCCTTCTTCTGTTCTGCTGCTGTGTTCGGTGAAAGAAACCATAAATAAATGCAGAATGTAGTAGACTCTCACACGGTCCTGTGGGCAAATACATTAGGTAAATGAAATAGTGTTATCATTTTTATTTGTTTTTGTCTCCTGTGTGTGTGTGTGTGTACGCGCGTGTGTGTGCGTGTGCGTGCGTGCGTGCACATAAGTTATAGGACATCCCTGGTTTCATGTGTGAGTTTTTCAGTTCACTCCATAGGCAACCACACTAACAGTCACTCAGTACCCGTGGTCTGAGTGACTGCCATTTTTACCATTTTTGTCACATCTCCATTGAAGGGGCCTACTGACATCCTTTCTGTGGTGTGCTGTCTGGTTTCAGAGAGTCTTAACCAGACACAGTCAGGGCAGCCACGCTGAAAAGCTTTTAATAAGTAACCAGGCAAAGTCCTCTGACTCCAGTTCACACAGGCCTGTGAGCATCAGGAGGATGCTTTGTCTCTGTCTGAATGCAGGAGTACCACAGCTGGTCTTTGTGGTGGAATACAGACAGAGGCTGGATAGCTTGCAGCTAATGAGCAACACCTAGCCAGAGGTGGGTACAGCGAGGAAGTCATTCAACTTTGGGATCTGTTGCTGCTGGAGTGTAATTTACATTTGGCAATTTTCCAGATCCTTTTTTTTTTATTCTGAATATGTGGAAGGCTGCATCTCATCCAGCATATGGCTTATTCATTAAGTTGAGCAAAATAATTGTAATCAACCTTTCATTTCCATGTGATTCCAGAAAACACTAAACAAATACAATTCATTCACCCTAATTAACCAAAGAAAATTCCAAGTCCAATATTTAAAATTCTTTGCAGTGGACTTGGAACTCGACAAAGATTATCAGAGTAGTTGTAGTAACCAGCCGCAGTCAGTTGTGAGTACATGGTGGCAGGTGGTGTTTTTTGTGCCTTTATTGACAGGACAGTAGAGAGACGAGACAGGGAATATGGAGAAGAGAAAGTCGGGGTGTGACTTGCAGCGAGCGGTTCGGTTTGTGAGGATCTGGACGAGGGATTTCCTCAGCTAGCGGGTCAGCCTGGTCTCCTTTTGTCTTGAAGGAGCTGTGAGTGCACAGAGGCTGCGTCAGTGTCCTTGCTGCCGCTGCTGCAGCGACAATCTGATTGATGGCTGTAATAGCTCCCTCCGGCTCCTCTGTGGGTAACCGAAGTCATCACTGTCGAGGGCACAAGCCTGACACTGCAGTATACTTTGTCCCAACACATTCTGTTCCCTTTCACCTCAATTCATGCTGAGGTAACAGGGGTGACTTTACATTAACACTAGGGCTGCCACAAACGATTATTTTGATAGTCGACTAGTCACCGATTATTTTTGCGATTAGTCGACTAATCAGATCATGCATCCATTGGACGTAAAACGTACAGCTATTTGCACCAGCATGCATCTGCTCTTATATAACTATCATTAGCTTACAGCTTTGAGTGTTTAAGGCGAGTGTAACAGACGTCTCCGAAAACGTCTGAGCGCTTTTGAAAATATGTGGGGTCTTGATAAACTGAGCAGATATTTGAGGTTTACAGCTACATTCGTGCCTGAAAATATGTTAAACGTTTATTTTGTGACCCAGAAAGAATAATAAGAGTAATATTAAAACTAACTAGCCATTGTTGAAAACTGAGCAGGCCCGCTCTATAAATTCTGGGACACAGCTTCTTCTTCTTCTTCTTCTTCTTCTTCTTCGGGGTTTAACGGCAGCTGGCATCCTTGTACATGCAGTGCTGCCATCTTCTGTTTCAGTCTGTTATTACACTCTTAAATCCTACTACTTATATGCGTCTTTCGGGATCTTACAAAGCTTCGAACGACGTGTCGACTATTAAATTAATCGTGACTAGTCGACTAATCGTGGCAACCCTAATTAACACCCAGAGCTTCTGGATATATTTTTTTCCTCCACAGGTTAGACGAGTACCTTAATTCTTATTGTTCAAGTTTGACCCTGCCACCCCTCCCCTAATATTCTGCATCGATCCCCTAAAAAATATCTGCCCTCAGTGTGTGCTCCTTCGCAGGGAAAGCACCTGCTCGACTGCCACTGTAACTCAGTGTCATTCCCACAGACATGTATGCAGCAGTACAGTAAGCACTTGGAAAGCTTTGTTTTGCTGTGTCTCCTCTCATTCTCTAACCAGTGAAACTGGCCGCACTGCCAAAGTCAACACACATGGAATACACACATGTTGACTGCCTTTGAGAGTCCTAATGAGGGCTGTACGGTTACAACATGTATTATTTGAACAACTTTTTAAAAGGAGATGCTCCTTAATTTAACAAAAGAGAAAGATAATGTGCTTCTGAATTGCAGGAAGTTTGCCGTTATGTGGGGGGTGGTAAAGAAACCCATGTGCGATTTATACAAGCCGAAAAGATAGCTTCATAGCAATACGATTGTCTTGTGTTTATGTTTTTTGGAAATCATAGAATACGCAGATGTGTTAATGTAAAGGCAAGCAGTCAGCACCAGTTAAGAATGTCTTTCTGTGCAGGTGTTTTAATGAGCTTTTCTTTAAATCTGATTTCTTAACGGAGCACTTGGCCTGACTGTTTTCCAAGTCAGTAGAGCATGCAGGCTGTGACAGTGCAAGGCCTTGGTGTTGTTGCTGTTGTTGTTTTTCTGCAGCTGCACAAGCTGCCAGATGGCTTTGCCAGCGATGTAATGTGATTTAGCTCTGTGACGAGATGGATGCCTACTAGAGAGGCAGGAGAGGTAGGATCACAGGAAGTCGTTGCATCTCAGTTTGGCTCTATGGAGAAAAAACCCCCAGTATTTAATGTAATGTTGCCCTCCTTGCAAAAGGAGTTCTTCAGTATGGCACCATGTGTTGTTTCTGTAATGTGGTCCTGTGTGGTCTGAAGAGGGACCATGTTGGCACGTGTTGTTGGGTCATTTTAGGCCCTTGGTTCAGTGTTGGTCTCATCCTCTCTTTTCCTGCACCATTGTCCCCTCAAAGGAGGGGAGAGAGAGAGGGTGGGTCCTGCTTTGTGCACCCAGCCTGTGAGAGTAGGAGACTTCCCACTCGGTTTTCCCTCAGGGCCACTGGCACTACTGCAAGAGAAGTCTGCAGCATTTCAAGGCAGATTAAGACCTTGTTGAAAAAGAGTGAAAGAATTTGGCAGGCCGAAGAAAGCTTGAATCACTGTGTGCGGGGGGTGGGGGGGTGCTTTTAACCTACCATGGTGTGCCATTCAGCATTGATGTTAATGAGGTGTGTGTATGTGTGTTGGTTGGGTGTACACACGTGCACTTACAAAGTCAAATAAAGCAGATAAGTTTGAACCAGTTGCGTTGTGTATATCTGCAGTTTGGGGTGCAGTAGCCTCCTGTTCCCTCAGTGCATAAGCTTTCTTATTAACCTGCTGTATAAGAATAGCATTGACAGGATTTTGTTTGTCTGTTATATAGTAAACAAATTATAGTTTAGCTTTTGGCACAGAATTATACTACATTACGTGATCCCAGAGTCCTAGATCAGGTCCAGTGAGATGGGCTGGATGGATTCAAACAACTAAATTCTTCTGCAGTGTCAGCAAGCCAATTGTATTGTTTGGGTTGAAGCTAGTTTTTACACAACCCAGACTGGATTCAGTTCAGTGTTTCCAACAGATTTAGTCTGTATATCGGAGCTGTTTGTTTGTTTTTTTGTTTTTGCCAGGCACTTTTATGTGCTGATGGACAAAACCAAGTTTACTCAGAACTTCAGTGTTTTCCTTCATTGACATTAAAGTAAAGTATGCTGCTGAGGGTGTAACAGTAATAGACATGTGGTTCATTGAATCACTGACTGAATTTCCAAGGATGACTTCTTAGATGGTTCTATGAAACAATTAGTTTTGCTGCATCAGGGTGGTGCTGGTCAGTGCTGTTCCTAAAGATGTGGGTACTTGGCTAATTGCAGCCTGTACTTTTTATGGCATAAACTGGGTCATATTAACACTGTCTGAAAGTAAAGTGGGATTGAATGTTGTTTTCTAAGCTTCAAATATATGCATTCATTCAGCTGCAGAGAATATTTGCTTTAGATCAGTGCATTCTGCAAAGTGTGGTTCCTGGAACCCCCCCCCCCCCCCAAAAAAAAATAAATAAATCAAAAAATCAAAACCATGTCACCAATAAAGCTAATCCAGAACAACAAACAAAGCAAAAACACTGTCTTGCTGTCTTCTTCATCCACGACTGCACAGCTCCAACTGAAAGGGATCTTTTTGATCAATTTTTAATTCCATAACACTGTACAGTCATTTTGAGGGCAGGCTTATTAAAAAGGGGAGGGGGACATTTTGCAAGCCAGGATCTAAAAATAGCCCAGCTTGTATGTACATATGTAAGTGCATGTGTGTTTGCAATGTGACTGAGCCCTGTCTCTGTGTGAATAGACAACATTCTGGTTGCTGTTCTGTGTCTCCCGTTCGTGAGGTGGTTCTGCGTTTTTGGCAGACACACGCAAGCCTCCCATCTCAGAACTTAAAACCTTTTATTCCTAGAGGAACTGTGTCTAGACCTGCTCTCTGTTCTCCGACTGTAATCTGTTGCCATCATGGCAATAGCGCAGCTGCAATTTAGTGTGTTTGCGTGTGTCGTTATGGCTGTCCCTGCGCTATATTGAGTGAGTGGGAGGAGAGGGGGATGGCGCTGAGAGGAAGAGCGAGGAGGAAAGAGAGAGAGAATAGGCATTTATGAGCCTCGCTCGCCCAATGCAGCAGCCGAGCTGCCGTCCCTGCTTCTCGTGATGTGTGGCAAGAGCGAGACATGCTGTGAATATAAAATTTCGTCAGAGCTGAGAAAAGGAGGGCAAGCAGTGCTTGGAAATCACTCCAGTTGTCTGGCGAGAGATTGCTGCCCTAGCGAGCTGCTCTGGACACACGCAAACAGCATCCTCTAGCACTGTGGCAACCACTGGGCTCTAGCCAGTTCTCCCCAGACTCATTATGAAATCTGTAGCATCTCTCTGCAGTTCCTGCTGTAATCTGACTGTTTATGGGATTTCGCCCATTTCCCTGAAATGGAGTCTTTTTTTAAAAATTTCTTTTCATATCTTATTGTTTTGTTAATCTGCATGTGATATGGTCATATCCAGCTGCAGCATTTTTATTATTGGACTCTACTGAAGTAGCTTTGCATGCTTAAAACCATTCAAAATACTCAAAATCTATCATATACGGTGCCTTGGTGCAGCCCTCAATTCATCCACTGTCTGAATTTTTCTTTTTCTTCAATAATCAATACATTTTTCACTCTATTCATTACTACACTAGATTTAAATAAGTGAGGTTTAAGGGCAGGCATTGCTTGGAAATCATTTAGGTTGTCTGCTTTGAGATTGCTGCCCTTTGATAAGTGAGCCTCTCTGGACACACAGGGGTTGCGCAGCTGCAGTGTTCAGCTGTACAAAGCTGACCACAGCCCACGTAAGATTAACAGACAGGATGTTGGAAAAGAGACACGGCGTTTTAAGAAATCTGCACTGAAGTCTTGGGGCGAATTCCACAACAGCAAAGATGGTGAAAAGCATATAATTTCAAACAGGGGAAAAAACCTGCATGAGTCAGCAGACGTTTCTGAAACTGTTGGTTTTTATTTTTAAATGAGATTTGACCCGCAGTTCTATGTTTATGGTTCAGCAATCGGTAATGGAAATGCTTTAAAACTACATGTCCTCTATTGAATAATGAGACTAGTTTCAACACTTTGCACTGTTTAACGTTCACGTCTTTAGGTAGTAGTAATGGTAAAAAGTGGTGATGTTGTCTAAAGTGACAAATTGTGCTTGTTTTGAGGGGGTGTAGTGTATGCGTCCTCCTGCACACTGTATGCAGACTGAGTATTTCACATATAATTCATGTAAAAATGGCTTCAGGTTTGGTACCATAATGCCTTTTATGGAGACCAAAGCCAAAAGCTGCACTCAGCTATGTCTTTCAGCCTGTAAAATGCAACACATAGCTCCTTACATAGTAGATATCCCCAAATGATTCACTGTTCCTTTAGAATTGTGTTGAATGGCCACATATAGTCTTTGTGTTCACCATCAAAGAGTTGTGCTTGCTGTTGTGTTTTGAGTGTCCCTCTGTATGTGTTTGTGAGACTATCCTTTCATGTGTGTCCTGATAGCTGCAGGCACTCTGAGGATTTCCCCTCCACTTGTCATGGTTTCTGCCTCTCTGTCGTCCTCTTGCTCCGCTCCTCCTCCCTCTACCGCCGTCCTTTACATTCTTTTGTTTTCCTCGATGTGCTCTCCTAATTTCGAGGGTTTTCACTCTCTCTGCCTCAATCACATCAACGTTTCCTCTCATCTCTGCACGCTGTCCTTCCCACCTCCTCCCTCCCTGCTCTCAAATTGTCCTGGAGTGGCGCGGAGGGAGAGCCGCTTCACCACACACACGGAGGCAGTGTTTACAACCAGAGCGAGTTTGGCCTTTTCTCTCACCCTGTCAACTCCCCTGTCCCCTTGCCATTGTCCTCCTGAACTCAAAGCTTCACACACAACTTTAAATCTTACTCTGCCTTCCACAGCCACCTCCTTTTTCATCTTGTAGCCGCACACTGGCCAAAATATCATCTCTGACAGAGTCTCCCACCCCATGCATGTAAATGTTGCTGAACTGCAGAGCTCTTTCAGTGACAGACTGCTGCATCCTAGATGCACGAAAGAGCATTTCCGCAGGTCCTTCCTCCCTGCAGCTGTCAGACTGTACAATCAAAACTGCTCCCAACAAACATAGATGTTCACATCAGCACTATAATTTGCTCACTAAATCATCCGAACAACTACATACTGCTATAACAATCACCACTGTCATAACTTGCACATTATTTTTGCACATTGCACATTATTTTTTTTTCTCTGTTACATTCTTAATTATTTATACATTTCCAGTACCCTGCTCTGTAAATATTCTTTTCTGTAAAAATTGTGTGTTTCTGATCTGTGTCTTGTTCTGTTAGTGTATGTGTCTCTTGCTGCTGGTACAACCGAATTTCCCCCTGTGGGACAATTAAAGGATTATTCTATTCTATTCTATTCTATTCTATTCTATTCACACTTTCATGTGTGAGCATGAAGGTGGTGAAGGTCTAAATTGGCAGGAGCTAAAAAAAAAACCCCCCAAAATAAACAAATAAATTAGCAGGAGCTAATTGAGAAGGAGTCAGTCCACACATGGGCTTTACTTTGACTTCACGCTTTGACTTCACGCTTTATGTAAAAGAAACCCAAATCAAAACAAAAAAACAAGGGTAGAATTCAAAATATGTATCCGTAATCAACATTGCATATACAGTTAAGACTACAGAACAGACAAATAAGAAGTTTTATTGTAATTTTTGCTCCTCTCATTGTGGGAGTGGGTTGGCTGCTTTGACAGGGACTGTGAGTAGAAAAATAAAAATAAATGCTCTCCTCTGTGATTGATTGTGTGCAATGAAGCCACGTTTGAATTGGATTTCACTTCTCCTCTGTCGCATAACTTTTTTTTATTAAGCATTGCATGCTGCAGCAGCCTAATTGCACTATTCTGCTCCTACATTTTCACTGCCGCATCCTCTTCCTCCTCTTTGCTTTGCTCCAGGAGTCAGGGCTCTGCTGGTGTGTGCACCTCCTGCCCTGGCCTGCTGCCCCCCCACCCCCAGGCTGTGCTTGGCCTACATGGCCTACGCTCATGCTCCCCATATTTATGCACAGTGCTCTCACCAAAGAGATTTGCTTTTTCCCCTCCTCCCTTTCTCTCTGCTTTGAGGAGGAGTTCAGCTGAGGATATGTGGGAATAAAGTGTCCTAGTTCACAGGGTTCTTCCTGTAAACTCTCAGCCTGCTAATTACTCTCCCACTGGATGGACTGCTCTTTTCTCTTTGCACCCCCCTCTCTGATCGCTCTTTTTCTTCATTTGTCTATCACTTTTACTCTCCTGGCTGTTTTTCTGTATGTTTCTGTCCACACGCTGGTTTTTTTGGCTTTCCTCTCAGACCTTGTACTTTCACTCTCTTAGCCCTCCAGCTGTATCCATATTAGTTCTGCAAGTTTCAAGGGGTTTTCTAAAGTATTGGCAAAATATTATGCATTAAGCAGAATAGCCAAGTAAATTTATATATCACACATTTCATCTGCAGTTTCTGATTATTTATGACATGCTCGTTGTTTGTTTTGTTGGTATCATTTGCTTTAATTTCTTCATAATAGTGGATCCTTAGCAGATATATGTCAGGTGTCATAAATGGAATTGATTGTCATCAATTAATCTGACGATTAACTAGTGAACCAAACATTTATGACAACTAATGAATGGACTCAATTTCATGGGCCAGTTTGGCCTGAGACATTAAGACAGCAGAGCCAAGCAAATGACCCAGTTTTACTTTAAGCTTACTTTAATGAACAGCATAGCCCAGCACAACCAGGGACATGTTGTGTTCGTGTGGTACAACTTCAGGTTGCAGGTGATTTACGTAGTGCTGTCCATCGACACTTGTTATTATGCACCTCTGCACACAGCAGTAGAGCGATGAGGCAGAAAGAGAAACTCGATTTGCCCCTTCCAGCATGTCAACACAGTAACGTGTAGTGTGTATAGCACCAGATCATGTCGCCTACAACAGTGAATGAGTACATTGTAATTTGCTTTTAATGTTTCTATGTAAACTTCTTTATAGGTTCTTTGTTTATTTTTGATGTTGAAAAACATTTAACACTTTAATTTTTATTCATTTTTGCCAACATTGAATGCAATACAACAAAGAAAACCACGGAAACACAAACATATAAACAGTCTGGGGTTTACATTTCTTTCTCCACCTTCTATCACGTGCAAGTTTCTTTATGTTGTGTTTTTGGTGTCACTTACAAATGTTTTCCACTTCCTCCAGTATCTATCATATTTCCATCGACAGGTCTATCTTTTCATAAGCCCAGCAGGGCATCAACTCGAGCCCAGTGGTCCACTGTGGGTGTAATAAACTTGCAGCGATCCCACTCTCAAACTAAAGATTGTCTGCATTTGTATGTTATTTGGTTTCTCATGTAGTATTAATGTTTTTCTTTGATCTACCAGTATTTTTCACTAATGTTCTTAACATCAGTGGGTTGCCATGGGTGGATTTAGTGATGCGTTTTATAATTTGACATGTGACATTTTTTTACATCACTGAGTTGCTGGTCTCCTCAGTCTTTCTTTGAAAGTTCAGCTCTTACTGTCCTGTGTTTTCACTACCAGTCATCTTGATGACCATGTTGTGTTTTTGGCAGTCGAGGGGTGCTCCATAAGAGCTCCACAAGAGGCACAAGAAAAGCATTTCTCTACATCTTGTTCTCCGCGATGGCCCTCGCCTCTTCATTGATCGTTACCGATTCATATCTCCACTGCCTTTCCTCTGACCCTGCTCAGGCGACTAAAGATATGCAGGCTGTGAACTGATTGTTTTTTTTTTTTCACCCTTTTTCTTTTATCCCAGGAAAGTTGACAGAGCACATAGACTCTTTCTTAGGACTGACCTTCATTACTTGTTTTGCTCCTACTTGTGCAAGACTTAGTGCTGCAAAGCCACAGATTTCTATTGTTGACTGCTAACAAGCTCTGATAGCACAAGACTGAAATGCCTTGCTCAAAGGCACCTTGGCAGGTTGTTAAGCAGTGGCCTTGTCTTGTCAGCAGATAAGACAAGTCCATTTGAAGCTGATATGTGTCCATCAGCCAGCAATGGAGACAAAACATACAAAGAGTTGAAGTGAAAATGAGTGCTGAAGACAATGAAAAGTGTCCACTGCAGCACCACCACATGTGCTTTTCAGGATTTTTCTTTTCTTTGTTTATTTTTGTCAGATTTGTTAGATTTTGTGAGACAGTAAAACATAAGTGCACTGCTATTAGGATAAGAGCATGTGGAATATTTCTATGAAACATTTCAGGAAGTTAAGGATTTTCAGATGTCACAGATAGAGATTGCAGCAAAATTTGGAAAGTTCATGTGAAAATGTGATCTGACACTATATTTTTCTTTTTTAGCATCAACATCTATCAGCTAGAGACTGCAGCGAGTCAAGGTGGCCCCGAGCACGGGAGCACTGGCTAGTGTGCTGACCCATAGCCACAGCTTCAAGCTGTCATGTGTGTCTTGATATCATCCTTCATCCTTTCATTAGACAGCACTGTGCTCCTCATGCAGGTCATGTACATACTCTTCCCATAGATTAATGTGAGTGATGCACTTTGGCTGTCAAAGATCCCCCACAAAGTAAAAACCCATCTCAGGGCACCAAACACATTTTCATTTATCTGTCCCATTACTCAGCCAAGCCACGGTGTGTCTGTTTGTGTATCTACCTCAAAGGCGGTACACAATAAATGAATAAATATATACGCCACACATACACCATGCCCTCCTTTTAAGCCCCCTTTCCATTAATACCTACTCAGATCGACTCGCCATGGATCACCGCAGTTTTCAGGGTTTTCCATTAGGTGATAGTACTTCTTCAGCTGGGGTTCCAAGCAATCCGCGCAGATACTAAAATGTGACGTTGTCAGACTGCATGCCACCAATTGGCTGGTCAGTGGCGTCACTCGATAAGTCACGGGTGTCTCAAAACTCAAAAACACAATTTTTTGAGGGAAATGGCTACAAAAAGCAAAACCATGGTCCCCCGAGTCTGATGAAAAGCCGCAGATTGAGCAGCAGGTATATTGTCACCTCATCCTCCACCTTGTTGCATATCAATGACATCACGGGAAACTGTTCCTATGACAACAACCGCCCATATTATGTGGCACTTGATTGTAATGGACACCAGTCGATCCGAGTCGAGTCGTGATGAGTCGATCTGAGTTGGTACTAATGCAAAAGGGGCTTTAGACTCACCACTGCTTGCTGCAGGTGTCACTGTGACAGAAAGTGGGACAGCTGCTGTCAACCTTCAGCAAGCTGACCAATTTAAACATTGTGTCACACTGACGGTGTCTCCCACAAGTTTACTGCATTGAACTATAGCTGGCTGCGGTAGTCCTTTGTTCTGCTCTGCAGCCCGGTGGACTAGTTACTTTTTATACATATAAAAACAGATTTGAACACATACAGGCACAGAGAAGAAAATTAGTAATCACCTAATCAGACTTCAGGACTGTGATCTGCACACTTGTTTAGAGCTTGGTATAAAGTGGGTGTGGGGTTCAGTCTTTGTCTGCTTTGATGGGGGATGTCATTCAAATCCCTGTGTATATGGTACACATTATGGCTGGTTAAAGGTTGCACATTTTGACTTCATTTCCAGAAAAAAAGCTCCATCATTTTCCTGTTTTTTTTTTGTTTTTTTTGTTTTGTTTTTTTTGTGGCATTGCTCAAGTTGTCCATCCTGCTTTTGATCCATCTGTGACCCAGTCCAAATCAGTGGAGTCTGCTGCCTCCATCTGCGCTCTGTTCTCACCAGCCAGGCAGACGCACGGGAGTCGTATCAGAAATGAATGACAGGAAGGCCGGCCTGGACAATCCGATCATATGTGGGCCAACAATTTCCTTGTTCATATTTGTAAAGATCAGTGCATCCCTGCTTTGTCTGCATCATGAAGGTCTTGCATGAAGCACCTTCCAAGTCACCATCTGGAGAGACTCAACCTGTCTGCTCAGATGACCAGCTCTGCTGTGTCGTCTGTCTGCTCGGCTTGGCTCGCATTGAGGCATCTGCATCCATCTTCCAGCAGAGTGATGGGGACATGCTGCTTACAAAGTGGTCATTAAAGAGAAATACAAAGCCGAATCTGCTCTGTCATGAAACTGGGGAACAGGAATAATGGACTGGATGGTGTTCACCTGCTTGTCCATCATAAATGCATTTGACTACATTTGGGAAATGAGACACACTATGATTGGGGTTAAGTTTAAAATTACACAGATTTTACTCAGGTTTTTCTGCAGTTTCAGGTCCAAACTAAGATGGGCAGTGAGCCATGAATAGTTTACAGAATAAATCCTGTTGCCACTTTTTCAGCTCTGTAAGCAGGCCTTACACAGCTTGTTCGGGACTAACCAGGCCAGCAAGTCGTCTCTCCTCTGCCCCTGGCTTGTTGCTCGGGCATACAGCCAGGACCGTCCTGGCTGTACAGCAGCGGGGAGGGCCTGCTTATTTGTCCCGTTAACAAAGTCCAGACACAGCCAAAGATGAGCCTCACCCAGCCAGCTGGACACTCTCTTAGCAGCACTTCAGACTACAGCATAAATTGTTTGAGAGATACTTTGTTTAAAGTTATAATTGTGCAGCTGTAGTATAAGGAAATGACCCTTATTCATAAAAAATATGTTTGGTTTTACTTTTAAGTCTTGTTCATTGTTCTGTTTCTTTTTTGAATATTGACTTGATAAAAACACTAAAGTGGCCAGTTTAGTGCTTTAAATGTGAACCTGGAACAGAGAGTAGGTGGGTCTTTACAGACTGGTGTGTGTGCATTCTCCCAGAGAACAATGCATGTGAGATGTCATTGTTTTATCAGGCTCTGTGTTAAGTCTAAGCTCATTCAGAGAAATGGGGAGCCAGGATTTTGTGCCTGGTCTGTTCTGATATACATTCTGATCTGCAATGTCAATGAAAACTTAGGTTCACTCAACTGTGATGTTTAGCTTTTAATTGATTTAATTGTTTAATTGCTTTAATTGTTTGTACAGCAAACATCAGTTCAGAGTGTAAAGACAGAGCGAGTGCAAGAGAGTTGGTAAGTCTTACCACCAACAGGTAACTTCCATTGCATTAATAAAATCAGAATAATTACTTGTATAGAATAACAGGTACATAGGGCTCATCAGTCTGAAAGTCCAAGGAAGTATCTGGAACCCTTCTGGTCTCAGCTGGTACCAGACTATACTGGTCAGTGCTGTACTGTTGGGTCTGTTGGTTCTACACTGTGAAGAGCATGATTTCATCTCCTCCTTGGAATATTCTTGCTAAGATTTGTTTTTTTGTTTGTAGAATTTGCCCCTTGGCTAAATGATGTTTTTCAGTCCACTTTGGCAATTCCACAACCATCATTAGTAGTGAAATTAGAGTGGCTTGTACTTTCTTCCAACCACTTGAACTAAGTACTTGAATGGCCACCCACTGGGCACCTCATTTGGTTTTTAGATTACTAACTGTAAAGCACTGAGCTTGCGCAGTCCAACAGACTTTTTTGTTGTTGTTTGTTTTGTATGCATGATGTTAAAGTATCCCTTATACATTATCTGTAAGACTGCTTACAGATACAGATGTTGAAAAGCATGCACCAAATTCTTGTCTTTGCTATCCAACACTGCATCACTGCTACAGCCCAAGGTTGCCATTGTACAGCATATGTTTTTTTTCTCTACTTTATTGCTTGTCTTGTCTTTTAAAAAACAATGGCACTCCCCTTGTTTGTCATATTTTTCATGAGGAGGAAGATTGTGTTAACATACTGTGTTAAAGTAGGAATGACTCTCTGACATTGATTAATTGTGTTTTGTAAAGCGTTAATGCGTATGTGCAAATGCATTGTTGAGCCAGCAGACTTTGATGCTCAGCTTTTAATTGATGTTGCACGTGGCACAAATACCATTCAGAGGTCTTTATTGCACACTTATAGCATCACCTCTAAAAGTCTTTCAATGAAAACTGGATGTGGAGAGTTTAAAAGCCTCCAATGTTCATGTTTACTTGTTAATTTAATTGTAAACACTAACACAGTTGCTGAAGAGATTATGAAGAAAAACTTTTTAAAATAGAGCCAGTTATGTGTATTTTTAGTACTGCATCTGTTTATTAGACCCCAACTACTTTATTTATCGGCCAATATTATAGGCTGATATTGGCTATTTGCTTATGTTTAGGCATTTGTAATTTGGCTGATGTCATCGTCACCATCAACAAGGTGAAAAAAATTGGTCGAAATTAGGGCTGGGTGATATGAGGAAAATCTGATCTTGCATATTCTTTTTGGCTGTATTGCGATACAGTATATATCGTGATACGTCTTGAGCCCCACCGCCCCTGGTACTGGTGGAAAGGGGGTGAGCTGCAGTTTAAGCCGCAGTGAAGTCAAGTTTGTTATGTAAATATCGGCACGTGTGGTATCCACAGAAACCTCAGCTAAAAGTTCATATAATCCATTTCAACCACCAAACAGCGAAAACAACAAACAATTAAAAGAGCAGTTACATCATGTCGCGAAATGTGCCTAAACACAAACAACGAAGCCATGAACTCACTCGACTTCATGTAACTAAGCAAACGGCCAAAACTGCAAATTTTGTCACGCTCTGACCTAAATTCACTGAACCAGCCGCAAAAGAAAACCACAAATATGCTTCACGTCCGATAAACAATAACATGGATTTACTATGCTGTTTGTCTCCATTTCTCTCACCAGTAGGCGTGGTAGCTCGTATCACAGCTGGTTTTAAAGTTTTCTTTGGTGTGTGTGTGGGAAGGTGTTGACGTGTATAGTTTAAGAAAGTCTTAATTTTGCAGTGGAAGACCTTTCAGCTGGTGGAATAATTTCATGCTACTGCTACCTTTAGCGGTAATAATTTTACGGCATGCTCAGTGCAGCATGAGTTTGAGATTAAATAAAGTAACTAAATTAAATTTCATTTTTTATTTACCTCTTTATATCTGGCTCACATTTGGAGTGGAGCTGAAAGTTACTGAGAACACCAGTGAAAGAGAAACCAACAAGGAAAGGAGGCTCTCTCTCTCTCTCTCTCTCTCTCTCTCTCTCTCTCTCTCTCTCTCTCTCTCTCTCTGAATTATTGTGAGGCACACAACCAGCCAAAACAACACCAAAGTGGAGCTTGTGCAAGCAGATATGAC
>VURO01018423.1:0-25875 GCA_015108175.1 Pelvicachromis taeniatus
TTGTCAGGTGTGTGTGTGTGTGTGTTTGTGTGTGCGGGTGTGTGTGCAGGTGTGTGTGCTGGTGTGTGTGTGTATGTGTGTGTGTGTGTGTGTGTGTGTGTGTGTGTGCGCGAGTGTGTGTGAAAGCAAAGAGAAGCAGAGCAACACAAACCTCCCTGAGGGAAGTGAAGCATTTAGAGCTACATTGGAGGGAGGCGATGCCCGGCCACACACAGACTGAGCCCACATTCCGCCTAACCAGAACAATTATTCCCATAATGGGGAAGTTTAACTTTATTAGAAGTTGTGCAGTCAGCAGCACAGTACCGAGCAAACAACAATGACAGTGACATTAAACTGCCCGAGAGGTTATCCAGCTTCAACATCTGACCTTCAAATCCTCCACGGCCCGTCCCAGTGTAACATAACCAGCTCGGCACTTTTTCAGATGAGTGGTTCAGACAAGAATAGCTTGTGCGACTGTGTGTGTGTGCATGTTTAAGGTTATGGTCACATACAAATGTGCTTTTGTATAAGAGGACTAAAGTGAGCCTAAACTATGCAGTTGCTTCCAGTGGCTGTGTTTCAAGAGTCCTTGATAAGCCAGAGTTTGTTATCTGTGTGGCTGTCAGCCTGAATGTTTATCCATTTGTCTGAAAAAAGAAGAAGAAGAAGACAACTTGGCAAAGGTGACTCTGTCCTTCCCACCTTACACCCACTGACATCCGATGAATGTTAATGTGGGCAGAAGGCTCAGCATGCCTGTCTCTATATGATGAACGAGAAGCCTGTGAGACAATGATGGCAGATGAGTTGAGGATCCAGTCCCAGAGCTGAGCTGGGATGGCTGGGTGTTTTTAGGGAGGGGACGATGGGAATGTGAGTAACTCGGGCTCACAGTTAACCTGACACCGCCATCACCAGACCAGTGGGACAATAACGGGCCAAAGCATTCCGCACTTTTCTAAACATGGCCTTCACTCCTCTGGTGCAAGACATTTCAGAGCTTTAGTGCTCCTGAAAGCGATCTCTGTGCGACAGAGAGCGTTTACTCCTCTGCTGGCTTCTCTCTTTGTCTTTTTCTGGGTTGTCTGTACCAAAAAAAAAACCCTGCAGCTTCCACTTAGCACGAGCAACCAATCAATCAGGAAGCGGTACACCCCAATAGGTCTGATAAGAACATGATGGATGCTAAACAAAAAAACCTGGATTTACCATGCATAGGGGTATCATGGAGACAAATTACCATAGCACAGCTCCTTTAAATGCCCTGAGAAGATTGTAGCTGTCTATTTTTCCACTCTGTAACTGCTTTAAACTTCTTTTTTGCTGACTACTCGACTATAAGGGGTTAGCACAACACAACAAAAGAGACCAAAATGTCAAAGAAATAAATATTTGACTTAATTAGACTAGAAACATCTGCTCTCAATTTCATACCCCAATTTCAGAGTCCAAGGCCGATCTTGATTCCCTGAGATGTTTTCCAATTAGCGGTTCACAGGCAGACAAATATAGAGTGAGAATTTTAATGAAAATTCTGCCTTAAACCCCAAACACAGGAGACTACATGCCCTACAAGCTCGTATGATGAGGCTCTTTGCGTCTGCACGGGATGGAAAATCTATTAGTCCATTTAGCTCGACTGGGGCATTGCTAGTGTTTATACAGTGCACCTTATACACTCTTCAAGGACACTCACATATTCTCCCAGATTTCCCACTTATCTCTCTTGAGCACACGCACACACACGGGTCACTGTGAAGGGCACCCAACATTCCAACATTCCCATTGGTGCCTGGCATCAGTGAAGACTTGCCAGATCCTCTCTTTGCACACCCCTCCAACACCTACAAGCCCACATTCACCACAGCCTGATGCTTCCCTCAAAGGGTTACCACCATGTGGATGGGTCGTTTTTCTCTTTGCTCAGTTCATTCATTTGAATTAGCTGCACACTAACATTAGATACTGTACCAATAGCAATCGTACTCTACAACAGGACTAGGTTTTGGTCCTATTTGCTGATCTATTTATGAAAATCAACAATGAAAAGCCAGATGTGTGTTTATTCCTATACAGAACTGTCATGGGGGAAGGAGAAGAGCGTGAAACAGATCCTAAAAAGTACAATTTTCAGCAGGTCATTGATGTAGTAATACCTTGATTTTTACATCTAATTAAAAAACCTGTCATTTGCTTAAATAGTTTTACAGTTACTACTTCAACTAATCAATTATTATCATTTTTAATATAGAAAACCAAAATAAAATGCTTTGTCTGTGAAAGAAGTTCAGGTAAGAATTTCATAAATGTTTAAGTTCAGAACTGATCCCAAGATTATTCAGATTATTTCAGCTCTAATTTTTTTTTATTATTATTGACGATCTTTGCTGTCATTCGAGCAGTGACCTATCTGCTTATTCAGTATAAAACAGCCCCACAAGCAGCAGGAGTCTCAGACTGTTTGGAAAGTGCTCAGCTATTAAGTTTATTTTTCTTCTTCTTCTGGCGGGGCAAGTTCTCATTAGCATAAATCAAATATAGCAAATACAGACAGAGAAAACATTGGATATACACGATTTGCTGAATGATGTGTTGGCAGGATGAGGGAAGAAGTGAAATAAATTAGAAAAACATCTTCATAAGCCTCTTAGGCTTTACGTGATGATGATGTGTGAGCTTCTCCCTCAGCGGGGCATCTCCTTCCTATATCTGCTATCCTTTTTTGGTCCTTTATGAATGCTTCAACAATGCCATCCACCCTCCACACCTGTCGAGGGTCACGACCCCCTGATTTCTCTCATGAATGGCCTCCTCCATCTCTGGACAAGCTGCTTTCATTTCAGACCTCTACAATCTTTTTGCTTTGTCTATCTATACATCCCACTGATGCATCTATTACCAGCCATCTCTGGTGTTGATCTTTTTCTCATCTCCATGTCTGGATTGGATCATCGGGGCGCTAACTTTACACCAAGTGTACATCATGCTCCTGCCCGCTGTCTGACAGCACTAAGACACATGGTTACTGAAAGCCTAAATTTAACACTGCTGCTCTCATGCCCAGAGCAAGTGGCTTCATTAAAAACTATCAGAGGAATTTCGAGAGGGCTACTTAGTGTGCTAATAGGATAACACCAGAGTCTCTGGTGACACATGTGGGCTATAAGGGGTGAAAGAGAGCCCACGTTCAGGGGATTTGTGGACACAAAATACCCTGGGGAGCAATCGAATGATAGCCGCAGAGGAAATGAGTGGAAAAAAGAGATTCTGCCTAAGACACTGAGGTCTGTTGGGGTCAGAGGATGGGGTAAGCGAGTGGAAAAGAATAAGCTCCGCTCTCTAAATAGTAAATGTGGATTAAAGTGAAAATCAAATCATCTTTAGTATTTGGTTTAAACTCGCCCGGGGCATCTACTGGTTGTGGTTTTTTTGCAAAGAACGGCACAATTTCATTCTGTACTGCCACAAATATTAAAAACATGTCTTTTTACAGATGACCATAACCTGTCATTATTTGCCTTTTCAAACCTATTAAGCAACCACAGACATTTTTAAATATTATCTTTCTATCTGCAAACAAACTGAAGAAGAAAGTGGCAGACAGGATGAGTCGGGGGAATGATGGAGAAATGGCGAGGAAGCAGTAATGAGAGAGGAAAACTGGAAGGAGGAGTGGAAGGAAAGATCAGTTCAGGTCAGATTATGGTTAACGGCACATTGAGGATCATGTTCAACAGCGGTCTTTGACTTTTACTGTCCCCCCCTTTTACAACCCTGTCACCAACACAGGCAATGCAGCAAATGGCCTTGACATCTGTATTCCCACTTAGAGGACAGGAGGCAGCAGAGAGGAGATGAGAGTAGAGGCGAAACAGAACAAAGAAGACATTGGAAATGTAAAACATAAAACAAAGTGTTCAACAAAGTGAACAGGGAGGAGATCAGTTACAAAACGACCCCCTAATTCAGCCAATGAGAATCCCACCTCTCCCGGTCTGGTTGCAGGTGTGTGCGGAGTCAAATTAATGTGCTGGCAAAATCATTACAACATTATACAGCTAAAGTCCTCTGCAGTGGAAACATCTTGATTGAATCATGACCAAAAAAGAAAAAAAAACCAAACCCCAAAGCAGAAATCAAATGACAGCTGAGATCCTGTGGATTGAAAGTGACAGCAGTGGTCTGGCTAAATCCCACTCTGCCTCAGCCAGTCAAGCAACGGGTTTGAAAAACCGACAAGAACCGAGGCTGAAGGAGGACTCTGGCTCTTAAAATGGGATTATGCTCGAGATCAGTTTAACCCTCAATATAAAAGGGAAAAAAAAGCTGTTAAGGATGAGAATGTGGTCAGAGCAGGAAGAATTTGTGTAAAGACATGATGTTCAGTTATGTTAATTACAGCAGATACTGAAAACCAAAAAAGATGTTTGTTTTTTTTATTATCTATCGAAGATAGAAAAAAAAAAAGGCGGTACACTGCAAAATGAAAACATCAAGTTCATAATTCTACATGCTGGGATATCAGTGACATACTGGAGCACAGACATGCTTTGAGGTAAATTTTGTTATTAACTGGAAAATACGCTAACAAATTGTCACTCTGTGAAACTGTAGGAAAAATAGTCCGCCTCACGGCCTGAAACACTGAAAAACCAAGAGATTATTTTAGGTTTCTCCCAACTCAGAAATACAGTAACCAGACAATGATCCGACATCCTGCTGCACATGCAAGCATAGTGAACACAGGGATCCTTGTGTCACATTTCTTTCCTTAATGATAAATCTCATAGTTAAAACAGGATCACGTGACCCTGAGTCCTCCCTTAGTCACGCTGCAATATCGTGCTGGAGCATTCCCATGATGCACTGAGTGTTTCTTCTTCACTCACTGTGTTTCTACAGCACTTTGCATTTAATCATTAGCTATTATAAATCTCTGGCTGTCATCCACAGTGTATACTTGCCCGGTCTCTCTCCCCTCACCCTCAACTGGTCATGGCACATGGCTACCCCTCCCTGAGCCTGGTTCTGCCACAGGTTTCTTCCTGTTAAAAGGGAGTTTCTCCTTCCTGCTGTCACCAGATGTTTGCTCAAAGGCAGTCAATCTGATTGTTGGGGTTAGTCTGTGTTATTGTAGGGTCTTTATCATACAGTATAAAACACCTTGAGGTGACTGTTGTTGTGATTTGGTGCTATAAAAATAAAACTGAATTGAACTGAATCCATGCAGCGCGTATTATTGTTGCCAAACTGCTGCTTTTGGTTTGGCAGCTTATGAAGACCTGATTTCTTCACCCTGTTATAGTAGTACATCCCCACAGGAGGCACCTTCTTCATGCAACACACACACACAAAAAAAATCACCCATGAGCCACAAATTGCGTTCAGCGTGTGTGTTTACCATTATCACTAACTTAGTTTGGTGTAATAGTGTGCTAACATCTGCAAATTTGCACTACACAGACAAAACAGCTGCACCAAATTTTGTGAAAAGACATCCAATAGTTGTTGAGACGTTTTACTCGAAGCCACAAACTTCCCGGTGGCATGAAGAACACTGGAAGATCGCCAAAGTCATTAGGCTCCAGCAGGTGATCTAACAGTTACTGAATAATTGTAGTCCGGTCCACGCAGCTAAAACAGCACGTTACTTATGGTCCCATCATCATTAAGACAACACAAATCATGGGTTTGGTTTGCCTTCGCACTCTTCTGACAGCAATACACGATAATCTACCCCATGTCTTATGTTCCAGACATTTAAACGGATATTTTCGACGTCTCCTTTTCTTACTCAATTGAGGAGGCCCTGTTGTTCATTATGGCAGCCAGCTGCAGGTTCTTTTGTTGAGGGCGTGAGTTACTGAAGCTTTTCCTGGAGCTGTCTGCAGTGTGTGAACATGCCTCCATAGGCAGAGGTAGATTCATACTATGCACACATGGGCTGCACTTGCAACCCCCCCAGCCTACCTTAAGTGTGCACATATGTCCGTTTGTGTCAGCGTGTGAAAGAGACGTGAATGAAAAACAATGAAGACTTTTTAAAAATTCACTTTGAAGAAGAGCCCTGCTCAGCCTCTCTGCCCAGTGTCTCTTCTCCACAAAGCACAAATGTGACACCGCAGTACACAAGACTAAAGAGCCCAATACCACATGTACAATCACAACCAGGAAGACAGAAGGGCATCGTGTGGGTCTCCTACATGAAGGATTGTTTCGCCCACATGTGAATTCAAACATATAAAATATCAGAATTAGCTGAAGAGGAGAAAGAGGGACAAACGATGGCTGGGATGAGGAGAGAAAGAACAAATGATAGTTTCATTTCACGTCCCTCAAGGGAAAAATAGGAAAGCTGGGACTGGGAGGGACAACGTTCTCCTGCTTCTTTCTATGGCTCCTGCTTGATGGTTAATGTTTCTTTGTTTTGTCAGTGTGTTTTTGAGTGTGTCCTGCAGTAGAGTGGAGTTGAAGCACAGTGAAAATCCCTCAGGGGTTTGTTGGATTGTATCCAAAATGTACCTGTGTTTCCATCAAACGCACATATGGCAACATGGCTGTGCATGTATGTGTATCTGTTTTTATTGGCACGTATTCCCTGTACACGTACATATCCACATACCTGTGCATGTGGGCCCCTGCGTCGAAACATATTTGTTTGCTCTCTGGAACCAGGTTCGATGTTCTCCTTGGGGGCCCTTTTGTTTCATGTCATATGGATCCAAAAACAGTTCAGCTAACTCAATTCAGCTCCAACTTCAACATCAACCACAGCCGAGTCCAGTATCTGTGCCAGAGGCAGGATGCTGGACTGAGGGGGCCAGGTCAGTGTGTGTGTAAGTGTGTGTGGGAGACTGAGTGAATGATGACTGATGGTTGGCAGACCCACATAACCCAACAGACAGAAAGACTGACAGATAGATGAATGGACAACTTTAGGACCAAACGCCAAGTCATCTGATATGTTTTTTTAGGAAAGGCTCCCTTGACCCCCTCAAGCAGTCTGATCAGATCCTTCGTGGAACCCTGACAGCCTTACCACAACACCCTCCAGTTCTTCTGCTCCTCCTCCTTCACCCCTCCACCCTTCAGAGACAAACAACCCTTATCTTCATCTTTCTTCTTGCATGGATGTCTGCACAGTAAAGGTGGTAGATTCAGGCCAAAAGCTGAGATGTGATTGGCTTCAAGTCTTTTTTACATGTGTCTTAGGTGTTTTGAACTCTGAGCTCCACTTCTAACTGAAATCTCAGCACTAAGAAGAACTCATAGAGATCATTTCCCTCCTGGTAAAACACGAAACAATTAATGTTTAAATTATAACTGGCTTCCTTTTAACTCTTTACACCATGAAAATCTATGAGAGTAACCCTTGAAGCTCTTCTCTGAACTGAGCACTTTCTGTCACATTTCAGGTCTCCTTATAGGACACAATGTCTGGGTGTGCATCAGACGTTATTAAGGGTGGTCTCTGCATATGCAGCTACCCTCGGAAAAGCCTGGCAACTATTCTAATGGTTGTCAAACCACAGCTTTATTGATACATACTAAGGTGACAAAACTTGTTATTTAGGGTACAAGGGAGGTTGTCAAATGTCATCTTTATGAGGAAAAGGGTTATGCATTTTTCAGACAGTCATCTGTCAGAAACTTTAAACATTTACAATCATGTTATAACTGTAGTTTCTGCTCCCCTAATTTAAACACTCCTCCCTCCCAGAGCCATGGGGTGCTGATGATGGCGTTCAGCTCCCAGAGATAACACACTGGTGTTGTTAGTGGAGGTAGATTAGTAGGTGGAGGAGTGGCTGAGCATCCTGTTTACCCTTGTTTAGGTTTTGAAGCTTACTGAAAGAGAGATTGTGGGGCTCCACTGTTACTAAAAGGTGAAGAGGTTGCAAGGTTAGAGGCTAAGGATTATTACTGGACGAAAGATCTTGGATAAACTAAACCCCTGATGTGTGCGGGGGGCCAGCAGCAAATTTCTATAACTGAATCTAAGACTGTGTTCAGTTTAATTTAGGTTATTAGATCCCCAAAGTCTGGCTTCTATTAATTTTACAGGATAAGATCTTGGTGTGGCATGTGATCTGTGTGAATAGCCTGTCAGCGGCACAGACTATTTACAGATATGGGCCTAGTTAAAATGACAGGGGGGACCGACGCAGGGCCAAAATAGAAGTGAGCCGGCAACAACAGCTGTCTTTGTGTCTTCAATGAGCTAAATATACATGACAATTATTCCAAGACAGCATACAATGACAGGTTTCACATTTCCCCGTTTTCTAACTTTACTTCTCCGTCAAGTATCAACTCTTTTTTTCTCCTTCAAACAAATTCAACATCTCCTGATGAATGGCACAATCCAAAATGGCTCCACTCAGTGACACTAAATCAGGTTAAAAAAAAGATAACAAGCACAGATGTTTGGATTTTTTTTTGCTCTGTCCTAATCCTGTTAGACACAAATACACATAAATTCAGTGAAAAACCTGACATGTCCCGGTGGAGAGGCCTTATTTTGAAATGTTCGGCCTACTGTCATGTCTAGGCCATGACCCAAGGGAAAACATGAAAGGCAATCGGCCAGTTTGGAGAGGCCAACATTAATGAAGTAGTCAAAGAGCAGGGAAGAAACAAGAGGAAAGACACGGTATTACATGTAAAGGCTGACCCCACTTTACTGAGGTCCTGCGGAGAGGAGGGGGAAAGAGACGAGAGGAGGCAGTAAAGTGAAGAATCGGATGAGAGACGCCACAAAGGAAACTCCAGACATGAGGATAATGTTTGAAAAATACAGATAATAGATGGAGTATTATGCTGAAACATTCCTGTGAGGGAGCCGGGGAGTGAAAAAGATGAGGTGAAGCAGGAAAAAAGAAATAGCCAGGCACGTAGAAAATGGGGAGGCCTCCATCTGTGCCCCATTCAGACCTTATCTGTTTGCACGGAGAGCACACCAAACTTTGACACCCTCCTACCCCCAACATGTCCTGCAGCCAGTCGCCCTCCCTCTGCCGTTTTTCTGCACATGGACTATTCCTCTCTCTCACACACATACACACAAACAACCATTCAGATGTGCACTGAGAAAACCCTGCACAGGAAAGACAAGCATCGGTGCACTTATGCACTACTTACCACTGTCTGTCTTTTCAATAGAGGAGGACACAGAGACAGGCTGAGTGAACGTTAACACGGTTTAAAGGGTCAGGCATGATGACGGGCTGATCGGCTAATCTGCCACGTGAGGATGCTCGTGAGGTCTGTCTGATTTGATCAAACCTGTTGCCCCGAATAAATCAATGACAGCTCGACGGCACCAGGAAATCTGCCTCCAAGAAACCTGCTTGTTAAAAAGAGTCAGTCACATTCCTGTTTCCCAAATGAGCCAGGTACACTAGTTGTTCAAAAGTGGGGTCTGAAAAAAAAAATAGAATAGCGTTGGGGTTTTCTGGAAATTACAGTAGGTGGGCTTTAGATTTATCACTGGTTAGGCTTGGGCTAGCTTTCATCAGGACCATTTTTTTTTTAATCTAATAAATTCCACCGTTCTTCTGTAAAAGCACAGACCCAGACAAAAATCCACAAGCTAGAAATCCTACCTCCCATCTCCAGCCTTATACCATAACATCTTAATTTCCCTCGCTCATTTGAACAACCGCAGTTTTCTCTCATCTGTGCCAGCATTTTTCTTTTTTTTCCCTCCTCCCCCTTCTCAGACAATAACACCACATGTCAAGCCAATTCTTCCAATTAAAAGTACACTAGAGGATCGCTTTTCGTTGGTGGTTTGGCTCCGACGCTCAGCGCGTTTTATGATGAGCAGCTCGACTTGGGTCAGATCTCCTTACTGGCTCATTGTGCGTTATAAACACGTTGCCTGTTTAAGATCCAATTTGAGTGGTTATAGATGTGTATACATTCACTTTTGATTTAAAAACATCCAATCTGTGCTCCGAGTGTAAAAGGAATCATGTGGAGCTCCAGGCAGGGCAGGCAGCAGTGCATGCCAAGAGAGTGTTGCAGTAACACCATATTTGTTAATTGGTAAAGGACAGAGAGCAATTTAAAGTGGCAGAAAGACTTTGGTTTCTTTTGTCTACTTCACATCTTAAATCCCATTCATGGGAATCACATTACACACGTTAGTCTCTCTGGCGCTTCGTCCGGCCGCTGTCTTGTTCTCCCCATTCTCTCCACTCATCCCAGTCTTTGTCCTTGTTCCAGATCACACATCAGAAAGACATGAAAGCGAGAAAACACTCAAGAGTAAATAAACAGAGCTGAAGTGGATGCTGCTCAGTTCCTAAAGTGAATCTCCAGCTTTAAAGGAGTATCAACAGCAAGCAGAAGAGTGACAGTGAAAAAGAAAAAAGAAAAAACTGAGCATGCGTCTGTGTTGTTTTGTGGTTTTATGTTTAAATGGGTTGCTAGTCTATTTCTATTGATGCTGGAACCCCTGAAACAAAATACTGTGACACAAAAATGCGCAAAAAAACACGCTGATTGGATCCTTTGTGCATACTTCCGATGCTCCATCCGTGTAAACACCACATAGGAAGAAGACCGGCATTTGCGTGCTAAATACTGAGAGAGAAGTAGGAAAGGCAAAATTTGGATGCAGGCAGGGAGAAAATGAGAGGAAAGAGATGGTAGACCTGATAGATTGTCCACATGTTCAAGTCAGATATTCCATGTGTAACCCAAGCTGACTGGACATCTGTGATATACTCTCCTGGCTCCCAAAATGCACTCAGGACTCGTTTTATTATGATTCCTGAGTGGAACAGCAAATATGCAGATAAGAAGTCCCTACAGAGGCTGGCAATGGAGATGGGCTGTCGGATGGTATGCAGAAATGTGGGGAACACACACATGCACACACGCAAGGTGAGCCCACACATACAGACACGCACACGCGCACAAAACAAACATACGTTCGCACACAAGCTTGCTCAGTATGTAAAAAACAGATGGAACGCTGATAAAAAGTTTCAACATGTGCAATATATTTTGGTATGGTAAGTTTCTCCATTTCCTCCTTCCTCGTCCCCCCCACCCCGCCCTACCTCTGCCTCCATCCGAGCCGAACAGTTAGAGAGTGAGCAGCAGCAGCAGCATTCTTGATACAAATCAACTGTTTCAATTTAATAGCAGCAAATAAAGAGTGTGTGTTTGTGTGCACATAAGCACATATTTAGCTCAAATGATCACATTGCTTCATCCTGAGGCCTGCTGACAAACATTCACCCAAAATCGGTGACCCCCACGAAGAGACATACAGCTTGAAAACGCACAGACTCCTGCTCAAGCTTGGCCGGCGATCAGATCTATTTACGGGGTCATATTCGGTATGGTTATTAGGCACGACGACGGGTTGGCGGGCGACTGCGTGCGAAATCCTCAAATCAGTGAAGAGAAACTTCAGAGAGATAAATGACTCCATCGGCGGCACAGGCTGTTTCACATAAAGTGATGCTGATCGTTTAACTGCAGCCACTGTGGCTTAGTCTTAAGCCCTGCATGTGTTACATATGGTTGTAAACATGAGAGCAGAATGACTGCAAGTTTTGTTTGGCTAAGATTTGCCATTTGGAATTTTCTATTTATTTTTTTAAACCAACCCGTAAAAAAATAAAACCCCAGATCATTTATCGTTCGTCTTATTAGAAATGCAATCATACACTTATCAGGTTATAGCCTTTATCAGCTACTGCTCCTCTTTACCAGTAGCTATAATACAAGACAACCTTGGCCTGCACCTTCAGGGACTCCCCACTTACCCTATGAAAGTCCCCCTGCATCTCCTCATCGTCTGTTTACAGCATGTGTGATAACAAGCTCCATTCCCCCCCGCTCACTTCTGGCTGAACTCTGGGTTAATGTATACACTGAGTGTACAGGCTGACCCACTGTGGATGTACAGCAGCCTCAGACCAACCAGATCGTGAGCTAAATATAAACTTCTGAAATCATAAATATTGAGCAGAATGATGGGGAGAAAAGGAGCTGCCCGTAGGAAACAGAGACATGGGGGGACGGGGGGGGGGAATAACAGACAGAAAGATATTTGGAGAGGTCAAACATAGAGAGAAAGAGCGAGAGCAGACCTGAGACAAGTAAATAAACCGCTGCTCAAAGTGGGGGTGTTAAGTTGTTGAGAGCTATACTGCACTCCCCGCTATGACGGAATAACATGCACCAGTGATGCAGAGGGCCCGTTCAAAGGTTTCAGGCCCAGTTTTATGAGCTCAGCTCTCATTAAAGAGGTGCCGGGAGAGTGGCGAGCCCGTCCAGGAGCTTTTACGCTGAGCAGGAGCACATTTGCCACAGTGAGACCATTCTGGATCACCAGTGATCTTCTTCACATCTCCAACAGCCGTTCTGTGACTCCCAAAGAGAGATATACCCTGACTGTTATTACCAGACTGCGCCTGGAAGGATAAACAGTATCCTCTGCTCCATCCCTGCCTATCTGTTTGTCTGGGTTCATGTCCAGAGATGCTAACTGCTCAATAAATCCAGGTGTGTTTGCACGAGTGCCGTCCCGCAGCTGGGGTCAGCTTTGTTACATTCCTGACAGATTAACTGAGCTGTAAAAATGCAGAAGGGCTGATATGGGATACTCATTTCTGATGATCCTTATTCTTTAATAGAGTATAAGAGCGTTGAAGTGACACCATTGTTGTTCCCATGAAAATGCAATGAGGTCTTTCAGATCTTTGTGAATACAGAGAAATAATTAACATGAATCAATGAAATTAATATAAAACAGGTTTATGCCGTAGCACAGAAAGGGGCTGTTTTCATCATCACGGTGCTGTCAGCCAGCAGGAGCCCACATGGTGGTGTTAAAGAGTTTTTTTTTGCTCCCCCATTAAAAGGCTATTCACCTTGTCACCTGCCACTTGTGATAATTAAAGAAAACACGATAATAGTTTCCACATTTGGCACTGCGTGTCTGCTCGGCACGACGCTGCAAGTTCCTGCAACTCCTAATTGCAAAACCATACTTACTTGTCCTGAAAATATGGACTCCCTAAAGTTTTTTTTTTTTCATTACTGATTATTATGAAAGAAAAAAGGAGGCAAAATGTCCCAAACACATCTTAAAATACACAAATATCTAATATGGATAAACTAGAAAGACGCAATAGCTATAATAAGTGCTGTTTTGCATTTAAAGTCATCTTCTAAAGGCCATCTGCTTAGTTTCCAGCCAAAGAAACAGCACTAAGCATGGATACTTCTGTGGTGATGCTTCTAAATCAATCCAGGGCTAAAGAAATGAATTACATCCCTGTGGTTTAACACAACATTGGATGCTTTTGATGCACGCTGGTCTGCTGAAAACAATGGCCGTTTTCAAATCATGCCCATCAGACAAAGCATCACTGTGTGAAAAGCAGCACATCAGATGTTCTTCAAAGTCTAGCTGTACTTTGATACCATGTGCATTTGAAATGATTGATATCTTATTTTATATTCCCTGTTGAATCGCTTTAACTTTTTTTCCCTAAGTAGTACTTGATGATAAAAGATGTTTAAATAAAGCAATTTTAAAATAACTTGTTGATTCAGGTCACAATGTGCAGTAAACCTCAAAAACGCAGAATTTTATTTTTAAATCAGTGTGCATCTGTGGTAAAAATAAACATCTAATTCATGTTTTTGTTGGGGTTGTGTTCAAAACTGATTCTTCTTTTTATGCTCTTGCACCACTGCTGTGCCGCGCTTGAGAAACCGCTCTCAGCTCTCGTACTTGCGTAGAAAAAGACTTTTTAAATATAAACATGTCCTATAATAGCTGTTGCTCATTAGCTGGCTCCGGTTATTTATTGGGCTGACAACATCCAAAACAGGTGATTTTCCCCCTGCTAGCCAAGAGGTGACGATGCTTAAATATGTACACATGGATGCAAAGTTCTTTAAATAAGCCATAATCTGTGCTTCCTCCTTTAACTGCTTCACATCATTTCCTGCTTTTAATGGCCTCGCTCAATTCTGACAGATAATATGATAACATGCCAGCAGATAATTGCATCCAGAAACTTTTGCCGTGAATCGGGACTAAGATCCCAGGGTGGATCGCTGCGTTCAGGCAGCTCTTCGTTCTCCTGGGGTCTGCGTGGGCCTTGCCGCCTGGCCGGCCTGTGTCCAGCCAGGAAGAATGCTGGCCCCGCTGTTAAACGCTGTGGTTTCACAAAGCTTACTTTAATAAAAAGAGCTGTTGAGAGATAGAGAGGGGAGGCGTGTGGACGTTTTCTCTGTGGTTATGTAGTGCAAGTGTGTGTGTGTGTGTGTGTGTGTGTGTGTGTGTGTGTGTGTGTGTGTGTGTGTGTGTGTGTGTGTGTGTGTGTGTGTGTGTGTGTGAGCTAATGAATGGTCAAGAAGGCTCACACATGGATAAAAATGTGCACACCTGGAGTAGATTCCACTAGCTGTTCATCCTCAGTCTGACTTTAATGCAAATGTTTAGGTGAACATGAACACGTTAACATCTCATATAGAGACGAGATGTCTCTTCACTGACACCATCCTGGTGTAGCCACATAACAGATGAAGCACTTTCACTGACTCTGGCTTAGCAAGATTGCTCTTATTTAAAGTAAGTGTGAGTTTATGAGAGATAACAGACCAAAAGCGATGTAATGAAGATGTAAACCGAGAGGACTCAAACTGTACTTTCGTTAAACACACACATCAAACTGTGGGAATAATACATTTACCTCATGACTTTCTTTCTTGCATTGCTGACTGCAGACAGTCACACAGCACCAAACTTCACATAGCTCCCTTTAAAGCCACAAAGGTTTCCTACAAGTTTTTCACATGTGCAAAAGTAACCCGTTACAAGACTTTAAATGTATAAATTCAGCAATTTCCCCTTGTAACTTTTAATGGTGCAGCCCATTTCACTAAACTACTTGTTTGACAGTGGCTACCAGTTACAGGGCTTTGATCTAGAAACACCTCTTGAACTCAATCACTGCACTCAGCGCATGACTTCGGCAGACGTAGCCATCGCCAAAGTAAATATCTCCAGCTATCTAAGAAGCAGCATTCCCCTTTCCTCCTACAAATAAACTGAGTACACTTAAGCCTTCCAAGATCATCTTCCAAATAAGAAAAAAAATTAAGATACATCACTTATTTTTATTGCCCCTCTTAACACTGACCAGAGGAAAATTATGGACATGTCAGCCGAAGCAAAAAAAGTAACTTGAGGACGAAATGCCGTGGAGCTGCTGTCCATATGAAAATGATGTCTGATGTCTTTTGGGATGTGGTCCTAAATGCAAAGCAGGCTGTCAGACAGCACAGGAGGGAAGAGGGAAACATTCTACTTCCTTCCTAATAATATTCATCATGAAACAACCACCGCATATTGTTGTCTTACTGAAATATTCCTTTCAAATAATAACATTCAATAAATAGCTCAGAGTGCACAGAGGTGTGAATCTATTTAGCTTGTACAGTCGTACAGTACAGTATGTGAAGTAAAACAGGTGCAAAGGAAAAACAAATAGGTCAGATGGATGTAGAACATATTTTTACAACTTTGCCTGGAGTAGAAGAAGATTTATGCTGGAGAAAACACGCTGCGGTCCAACTGATATCTGCAAGTATGAGTATGCGTGCACAGACACTTAACTCCGTGTGTCAGCGGGACAGAAATGATTTTGTCTCCTGAAAATTGTCCATTTTGCTCCCTGTTTTTGAAAACCCCCTCTCCCCTGTGGCATCAAGTTATTACTTGTTGCCACGGGGGAGAGGATATTGATGCCATATGATACCTAAAGCAATATATTCAGTCACCTCGAGACATAATAAACCGTGTACCTGCAGACATCAAAATAAACACAAGTACTAGAAATAAGCGGGTACAATACACACACACACACACACACACACACACACACACACACACACACACACACACACACACACACACACACACACACACACACACACACACACACACAGAGAGTCAAAAGGACTCACAATTGCGCACAAAGAGCTGGTTATGTGCTCCAGTCCAGCATTTTAATGTTGTCCCACCCCAAAGCTACAGTGTAACAAATCTAAAACACAGCCTACAAAAACAAAATTTCCTGCTTTTATTGGTTTAAAGTGGTCATTAATAAAACGTATTTGTGTTCTTCCTGTGGCAATACGTTGCATAGGTAGCAGCAAGCTTCCTGTCTGATTTATTATGGCTTTTAAAGAAAATGCAGCCTAAAGGGAGGGGGGATTGCTGGCCCCACTGTGGGTCTCCATCTCCCAAAAGACTTTTCTCCATCCCCGCCTCCAGGTGGTAGAGCACCATGCTTGGCAATGAGTGCGTTCAGCTGCCCTTCAGTGAGAGTGAGAGGCCGATCCCATGCCGGGATGTTTAACGCAAACAGACTGCTGGAGGGTTTCACACAAGATGTAGCGCATTTCTCAGGCGAGTAAACATCACCCTGCTGCAGACGACGTCAAGAGTACAATGACTACAGAACATATATATGTAGGACTTCTGTTGGCACATGTTAAACGTATCAAGGAATCCCTCCGTGAGCATGCTCTGGCAATTACTAGGCACAAACACTCAAATATAGGGGCCCCGTGCTCCCATTTAGTGTGCTAATGACCTCTTCTTATCTCGTGGAATCTAATCTGACTGCACAACCAGGGGTCTGACCTCGTGGCATCACATACAAGATCACCACAGATGCATTAGGCAGACTGAAGGAGCTCAGTGCTCACTTATAGCAGAAAACAAGCACAGCACACATAAAACAACATATTTTTAACACCCATTCATTCAGCAGAGCCATCGCTGGCTGCTGACTCAGGTTTATTTATAGTGATTTTCAGGCTGGTACTCGCCAAAGTGCTGGCAGACTTTGTGCCCCCTACTAACTATTAGACCTGTTAAACAGCTTTTAAGTGCAATTTGCTTAGATGACAATACACTCCTTCCTCGCGGGACACATGCAGTCCCCACATGATTCAAATTAGTCGGGGCACCGTAGAGGTGTTGTGCTCATGTGTAAGTAATGAACGCCTGTGTACGTCTGTGTGCACGCGCTGCTTGAGTGCGCATTGAAGGCGTAGGCGGGTGTTAATTGCAAACACCTGAAGCTCGTAAGCAGCGCTGCATTTAGTGACAGTTTGACTTAACAACAGCTAGCCGTGCTGTATCTCTGTGAGCACACAGAGGAGGCCCGGTGCTGCTGCCTTTAGGAGGACGCAAGAGGTAAATGTCCCTGACATGAAAGTCTGAGGGACATTGCCATTTACAGTCAATGAATCTGCCGGCCTTCATAATACTTTACTACATCTTTCAACTAGAATGTGTCAACCAAGAGTTCTGCAACATCCTTTCCAGCGCTGCTGCAGAGCTGCTGCCCCCTGTTGGGCTCCTGGCCTCATGCTTGGTGAAAGGTGAGCACCCTGATGTGGAGGGCATTGGCACAGACTTAATGGCAGAAATGCCACTCATGCAGTGTGGTAGTTTGTGTCTCACACGCACACAAGCAGAAATACCTTGGCCTGTGATCCTGGTGGTAAGAGAATCAAGTTTCAAGCGATGAGAGTTGGTACCAAAGGGGAGAAGATGGTCTTATCTTACAGTGTCGCGTCGAGAGAGAGAGAGAGAGAGAGAGGAGCCGCCCCCCTCCCCTCTCTTCCCGTCGGCCCCCTCAAAGGCTCGGAGACAGAAACTCAGACTTGCACCACACACGCAGCCACATGGGACCACGACGTGAAGCGCAAACCCTCGTCCAAGGGCGCAGACAAATACGCAATACTTTTTATAAAAACGTGCAAAAACATGAAGAAAAGCATTTATTTTCTGGAAAGCCCTCTTTAGAAATAAACACATTTTTATAAAGAAATGTTAACAAGTCTGTGTTGAGCAATCACATCACCGAGATGTGGAAAAAAAAAAAAAGATGTCCACAAGCATTCTATTGCATCAAAGCCGCAATAAACAAAATAGCCTTTTGTTTCGACAAAAACAAACCACCACATCTAGAGAGGACTTTAAATAGACCTGCTATGGATCGTATCAGTGCCAAAACCACTCGATTACGCAGCAGTTTACGAGATTTATAGGAAGATGAGAGGCAACATGCACACAATAAGATCTAATGGAGTAAAAACATCTCCTATGCATTTCTTACAAAGTATGTGCTGCATACCTCTGATTTAATAGTGCCTGGAGTTAAACTGCATAATAAATTTATATATAATAAACCTAAAACCTAAATTAGCAGTATCATATGGATCTAACCCAGCAGACAGTATCAACAAGCTTTTCTCGGCAGAGCACGCTTCTGGATGGGAAGCACAAAGTGTTGAAAGCGGGCCAGAAATTCCACTTGTGAATGCTTTCACCTGTTCTTATTGTTGCACAGCTATTCACGCCCAGAAACACTGAGAACAAGAGGAAGAACAACAACAAATAGAAAAACCAAATCTGCAATAAGCACCCTGAAAACTCTACTTCTTGCTTTACCTCTTAATACAAGAAAGCAAGAAAAGAAAGTGTGTCCAAGCAGTTGCTGTGGCCAGATTTCACTTGAGTTGCAAGTTTAAAAAACAAAACAAAACTGGAATGTCATGAATGCCAACTTCAACACACTCACACATCCTGTTGCTGCTAGCCAAAAGAGTTCTGTCAATAAAGAACAGTTTCCCCCTTTTAAAGCTGAGCCCAAATGCTCCGTGTAAACCAGCACTGAGCAGCAGCATACTCCAGCTGATGTTTATGCCCCACTCTTGGCACGCAAGTTGCACCAAACGGCAGCGTAATTTGAAATAAAAGAAATGCCTATATCGTTCTTTAATTCACAGGGATAATGAGGGACTGTGTGTGTGTGTGTGTGTCACACACTGTTCTCCACCCCATCACTGGCCCTGTAACGAACACCGCACACCAAACATGGCCAATCTTGGCACAGGACTGCTCCATCTATTAAAGTGAGCATCCCCCACTGGCATAAGGCGGAAAGGCTCAGGAATGGACATCCCAGTCCTCCTGATCTGCTGAGTGCTGAGCCCTGTGGTCACTGTACGGGCCCTACCCCAGGCTTTAGGGGGCTGTAATCCTCACACATAGGAGAGGAACACACGCACACAAACAGAGTCCGAGGGGGGCTGCCAAAAGGTTTTGCAAGCTTAGTTGTTAACGTTTACCTGAGAGTGGTGGGTTTTAGTGTTTTGCTTATGTGTTTTGGTAGGTGGTACTTAAGCAACAGACACACAGGTACCTGGAGGACAGGAGCACTCTTGGCCAACATCCCTCGCTGGCCGCACTTTTGGCCTCAGAGCCACCACTTTCTGCAAAAAGCAAATTCCAGTACGTTATAAATATGCATGAATGCATTCAATTGCAAAATAGCACAGTTTCACTTACACTTCCTTGAGGATGAGATTTCAGTTTAATTTACAAGACAAATGGGAATACATTGGGATTAAGAGAACAAAATAATGTTATCAAGACATCCAAGTAACAATTATGAGATCATGATCTCTCTATATGCAGCTCCAAATGAGAAGATTTTGCTTAATTTCTTTCCCATGTGATAACATTTTAGTTTGGTGTCTATCATCAGCGGTTATGTCACCCCATAAAGCGCCGTAACCGCAAACTAATTCTCCAGCTGCATGTTGCCTTTCAATTCCTAACACTGTGCATTAACTGATTTTGGGGAGGAGGATGGTGGTGGTGGGGAGGCAATTAGGGTACAACTGGCAATGATTGCCAAGTCTGCCTGCTTACACTACACATGTTCTGCGTTATTGGGCATAGTTTGGGCACGGGGAGCAGACATCCACACGCACAGCATATGTATTTATCAACGACAATCACTGCGTATCCACAACAGACATGTACCTCTTCCACGAGCTTTCCTATTGGGGTGCTCAGCTCTGACAGTAGGGTCCCATCCTCGTTTACGAACGCCCTGTTCGGGTGTTGGAAGATAGACGCCTTGTCCAACTCCATCTGCAGCCGGTTCTCCAGCTGATAGGTCTTCAAGCTCATCAGAAGACACACGGTGATGGAGCTCATCGACATCAGCAAGCACAGAGCGATGGGGAAACCTGGCACCCACCGCTGGCTCCGGGACTTGGGGGTACACTGGCACACCGGCTTACTTTCTCCGATAGAGTCGCCGACCGTATCCATGGTGCGATCCTACTTCAAAGTCCTCTTGTTGAACAAAAATGGCCAAAATACTTTGTTGTGTTTGGCGTTGTTAAAATATAAACCGTATTCAAGCTCTCAGAGAGAACTGAGCGCACTCGCTTTACACTCCGGCACAGCGCAGTGGGCTCGGGGTTCAAAGCGCTGACTGAAATTAGTCCTGGAATAAGAGGCAGCAGCGGCGCGCACCGGGTTTACACCAGATGGGAGTAATCTGGATGCAGGAGAAGACGCGCCTCCAGACTTCCAGGGCGCTGTTTTCTGTTGAGTATCCTACATGCACGTGCAAGTGCAACTGCCCCCCTAAAAGTTGCACATTCAACTAGTCGAGATGCGCCCGCCCTGAAGACCACGTGGGAGGCTTTAGATTGACAGCTATAAATGAAACAGATTTGGCTGGGACAATTGAGATCAGTGAGGAAAATCTGGGTTGGTTTCTGTGTCTTAAATAAAAATGAAGAATATAATATAGCAGTAAACATTTCTAAACCATTGCAGTCGTTGATTTAAATGAGCGGCAGCAGAGGATGTAAAGGAGGTACGTGGGCCCTGAAGGCTTGTTCCACCCCCCCATCTCTAATCCAAACAGGATTATTTACAAAGCAAAAATCGAACTAATTTCGTCCTTTAAGATTAAAGTAAGGCACAGAGAGTGACAGTAAAATAGTGATCAGGGTTAGGTCACAGTCAGGCTGAAATCTTAGAAAAAAATATTCACTTTAATATTAACCCTTTATTAGTAGGATTATCACGCCAAGATGGACACAGCTGAAGCTGCCACAACGGGATCCAATAATGGTTTCAGACTGTTTGATTTTTGCAGTATTTTAGCTGTTTGGCGCCATCATGAGGACAAATGCAACTACTGCAACCCATGTACAAAAACAATTTAAACTCAATAGTTTGATCTGTTGTTTATTGAAAATGTATTATCACAAAAATGTACACAAAAATTCAGTGGGACCCCCCCGCCCCCCAAAAAACCAGACAAACAACAAGCTTAGTACTAAGTACAAGGATTTTCTGCCCCAATCGTTTGTTTTTATTAAACATCAACCCTAAATAAATTTACACAAGAGACCGAGAATCTCTTAATTATTCAGTCTCTTCCATCATCAGTGACCCATATCCCAATGCACAGAGAAAACATTGAATAATCTGGACTTAAGAAAACCAGTTCATTCAAGAACAGAAAGTACAATTTAAATTACATCAGCAAATAAATAAACTGTGGTGGTTAACGAATGAAACGAAACAGTTTTCAGGGCAGGACACAGCGAAGCGGAGCAGTGGACTGATACAGTCAGCTTATCTACACCTCTCCCAGAGAGGCAGGAAGTAGAGACTGGCCTGAGACAGCCAGACTTCAAATGAAGGTACATGCAGAGATCTACACGTTCAGGAGCTGTCTTTCTTGCTGCTGTTGCCATTATTACTGCTACTGCTTCTGCTGCTGCCCCTGCTCTTGTGGTAGCATGCAAAGAAGGGGTGTCGGAGGGCTTGCTCAAGACTGAGGCGCTTGGCTGGGTCATACTCCATCATCTTCTCTATCAGGTCAAAAAGCTGCTGGTGGTCTTCACGCTTTGACATCATGTAATGCTGATGACATTAAAAGGAAAAAAAAGAAAAAAAAGAATGACAACTGTAAATCGGTTTCTATGGGTTTGTTACTAAAGTTATTGCTTACTGCTTTACAACAATTAATATTTTCCAACTTAAAGAACACAAGATAACTTGACAGAACTGAAAATGTTAATTTTAAATTTTTTGGGGGGGATAAAAACATGTCTCCACCTCTGACTTTCAGTCTCGCTATCACAGTTATTCTTACCTTGAGGGGTTTGCAGTGTTTCTTGACATATCTCCCAGCAGAGCTATGTACATTCCAGTCCAGCTTGTTCCGGTGAACATATCGCCGTTTTCTGCAGAACAAATTTTTTTTTTTTTAAACTCAATTCATTCCAAATTGTCAAATCTTTATATAAACACACATAATCACAATTTATATCAATTCTAGTTCTAAACAAAAAAATGTAACAAACCGCTCTTTCAATCAACCCTTACTTTGTTTTCTCCAGGAGGTTTGTAGGGATGGGGCCCAGGACTCGCTCCATCATAGCAAGATGCTCTTTGCTGTCATGTGTCTGAATGAGGGAATAATATGAGCTGAATTAGTTAAATGAAAAATGGCAGGAAGATTGTTCACCTGCTCTGTACTGTTACCTACCTGGAAAAGAGTATTTCCCAGATAATACTCAATGAGTATGCAGCCTACACTCCAGACATCGCAGGAATGATCCCACCCTAGATCTGAAAGACACCATGTAAAATCGTTTAGTCACCACCCTAGGGGTTGTGTCAAGCCTCAGCATGATGATTTAAAAACAGCCACTTACCTAGAATGACTTCAGGAGCACGATAGTGACGTGTTGACACCACAGAGGTATGATGCTCGTGGTCATATGTGGCGTTACCAAAGTCAACAATTTTCACATCTGGATTCCTCAATGTTCGTTCATCTCTTTTCTGAGAACAAAATACAACCATAAAGCTCACACAGTTGCTCCCACATACAATATTTCACCTTTTACCAATACTTAATATCAATGTAACCTTACCATTTCACGATTGTACTCCATATCATAGTCTGACTCTATGAAGAGAATATTCTCAGGCTTCAAGTCTGTGTGTGTCAGCTTGTTCTTATGCAGAACTGAAAGACAAAATCACATTTAAAAACAACAACATTTTAACCCTGATCTTCTATGTTCTCATACTGAGCTTTCTGTACAAAAACAGAGCAAGTATTCATTACTTACATCGCACACCTCGAATAATCTGGTAGGCCATGTGTCTGATGTGGTCAATGGGGAAAGGCTGGAAGTTGTTTTCCTTGAGGAAATCGTATGTGCTGAGCCCAAGCAGCTCAAAAGCAATACAAATGTGACCATTAAAGTCAAACGAGTCCAGCATGTGAACACAAGCACTTAATGGGAAAGGAAGGAAGAGAGGATGTTAATATGCATGTAGAGCTATATAAATCTTAGCATGTTGTCATCACTGTGTGATAATAACTTACTATCGCCTATCAGTGTCGAGGTAATTCAGCTGTTTAAGGACCTCTACCTCAGACAGAGCTGCCTCTCGGTAGCGGTCTACATTTTTAATGATCTTCAGAGCCACTCGAGCCCCATCACTGAAACAAAAGGAAATACAAGACATTATATTTAAACCTACAAGTATATAGCAGTAAATTAACACATTTACATTAACAGGAGCATTTTCCTTTTCTTTCCAAGCTCCTTAGACTTTCCAGATAGTACTTACTTTGAATGATCAATGCACTCAGCGACTCTCCCAAAGGCTCCCTCTCCCAGAGTACACACAATCTCATCTACAGAAAATAAAGAGTAGAAGTTAGACACCTAGCAATGACAGTAGACAACTGACCTTTTGCTGGTTCACTGCCTGATGTTACATTGCTCTGTTTAGCTACACTACAGTAAAAGTCTTCTTAAGACTGGCATAAAACTCAGTAGTAAATGTAACACTGACAATCAATGTCTAAACCAAAAATTTAAGTCTACTGGACCAAATATTTCAGCCTCTAAATTAATGTTTGGAAATAAAAACCAGACAACAAGAGAGTGAAAGAGACAAAGTGTGAACAACAGTAGAAAGAAAAGGTATATAATTCTGTACATCTCGCTCTTAGCATGTCTCCACTGTGATAGATGAGGTGACCCTCGTCATCATCCTCAAAACTCCTGGATCTTTTCCTGCGGTGATGGCTCCTCCTCTGCACCGGAACCGCCGCAATCCGCCATCACACCAATAACCCATCAGCCAGCCAGCACCAGGCCACCACAATGCGACATCGCCATTCATTCAACCGGACCAAGGGGGGGAGGTGTAGGGGTGGATAGATTCAGCCCGTTCAGTAACATCATCAGGCGAATGGACGGAAGGACGGAGCAGCCAAATTCAAATTCAGCCCCGTCAGAGAAATTGGGCGGCAGCCACCACATAGTGTGTGTTACAGAAGAAAAACATGGCAACAAGATTTTCAGATGAGAGACTTTCTCAAAGTAGTACAGAAAAAAAACTGAACTTGATTACAGTCTTTCTACATGTAGCTCTTTTTAACTCTTCAGATACAGCTTTACCATCACGTCAAATGACTGCCCACTATGATCACAGCAACAAATAATGAGTCCATTTTTCTCTTGCAAAACTACACTCACAATCCATTACTTCCCAAGCCCCCCTAAGTCCCATAAGTTTCATTACTGAAAATCATGCTTAATAGTAAGGAGTAAGACACGCACAGATACAGAAAGACAAAGAAATGGGTGTTAAGCATTGGCTAAACACCAGTGGTAATGACCCTTTCATCTTGGTGGCATAGATAGGGAAGGGGTGGGGGTAGAGGGGAGAAGGAGGTTCCCGTACCGAAGAGGACATGTGGCGAGAGTGGCTCCGCCGGCGCCGTCTATCGCGGTGCCTACGGCTATGGCTGCTTCGCCTGCTGCGACCGCTACGAGCAGAGGACTTGCTGTAGTGGTGCCAATCACGGTCTCTCTCCTTGCAGTTGCTTTCATGGCGGTCCTCGTCACAGGCCATATCATAGCTATGTTCCCTTTCACAAGAGTCCAGTCTCTGGTTCAGATTACGGGTCTCGAGGTAATGCCTGCAGTCAAACAAATGAGAACACAAACAGATGAAAAACAAGCACAAGGGCTCAGGTAAGAACAGTCCAGTTCCTTGTTTGTGATCAAGCTCTAAACTGAAGACTGGATGTGAGAGTGCTAATGATACGCTTATTGCCTGACACTCTATCCAAGAGCCTTTTATGTAACATTTGTAATTAGCAACCTACTGGTTTACAGCCACCAAACACCTCACATCCTGTTCAATAAGAGGTTAAACTAAAAAAAGCAAATTTATTCATAGATTTTCAGCAGAAATATCCCACTCACAAGTTGGCAAAGGCAACAAGTAACACCAAACCTTCTGGGCAATTTTTAACATTTACACAGCTTTTCATTGGCAGCCCAAGGCACGTCCTCTTAATAAGGCATTCACCTTGACAGAGAGCCACACTGGCAGAGTTCAAGTGCAAGACATTGATAGTTGATGGTGCGAAATATAATCTCTAATTCCACACCTGTGCATCTTGGAAGCTGGTAGTCAACACCTTCATGGTACCATTTCAACCAATAGAAAATCTAGTGTTAAGAAAATTCAATTTATTCCTTGCATAATTATTTACTTGCATATACACATATGGTTGAAAGTTTCCAGTCATTTGAAGCAAAGTCCCACCTAAGCATCTAAAAAAGACCAAGAAACACTTAGAGCCTTAGCACCCTGGTGGTGTCAAGTGTCTTCCAAATGAAGTCTGCCTCTCTACAGAATTAAAATTAGAGTAGATCTGGAAACATCTAATGTAACCTTATGAGTCATCATGCATACTCACAAAAAGCTGGGAACGGCAAAACAAAAGTCTCCAACTGCACTTTTGAGTTATTGAGAAATAAAAATGTAATACTGACAGTTTAACATGCAGTGGTACACACTGTTGTCCATGACACATGAATCATTTATATATAAAAAACATATATATATAAAAAAAAAAAAAAAAAAAAAGAAAAGAAGATCAAAAAAAAAAAAAAAAGGGGGGGGGG
>VURO01018425.1:0-26368 GCA_015108175.1 Pelvicachromis taeniatus
TCTCCCTTAGGGATAGGGTGAGAAGTTCGGCCATCCGGGAGGAGCTCAGAGTAGAGCCGCTACTCCTCCGCATCGAAAGGAGCCAGTTAAGGTGGTTCGGGCATCTGATAAGGATGCCTCCTGGGCGCCTCCTGGGTGAGGTGTTCCGGGCATGTCCCACCGGGAGGAGGCCCCGGGGCAGACCCAGGACACGCTGGAGAGATTATATCTCTCGGCTGGCCTGGGAACGCCTTGGTGTTCCCCCGGATGAGCTGGAGGAGGTGGCTGGGGAGAGGGAGGTCTGGGCTTCTCTGCTTGGGCTGCTGCCCCCGCGACCCGGCCCCGGATAAGCGGCAGAAGATGGATGGATGGATGGATGTAAGAGCTACTGTTATGTCCGATTTGTAGTTTAATCTGAGTCAGTACTGTCTTTCAGAAAAGTCATAAAAGGCTCAAGGGTGTGTAGCCTGGTGATGATACAACCAGAGATAGGTCACTCCTTTATTTCTTTAGGTTGTTCATCTGCCTTTTAAGCTCTCCACACCCTCATTGTCAATTTCACACATCTCTGCTGTTATTAACGAAGGTAAAGGTTAACGCTCTTATTGCGATTTAGATCAATCTGACGCAAATTGAACGCGGCAATTTAACACAGCACTCAATCACTCTGTTGGAGCGCTTAACAGGAAGGCAGACACCACAACTATTAGAGTATTAGGGAAAGGCAAAAGTCAGATAGCTGGAGTCATGACCACACACTCACTGATCTGTGTTACACAAGAAATATGGGCTAAGAAGCAGTAGTGCAGGTACTGGTTAGCCTTCATAGGGCAGAAGGAAAGAAGCTTTTAAAGTAAATATTAGCTTAAGCACTGAAAAGAACTGAAGAGATAAAAGCACTGATTTCTAAACCGACATACACTTGCTACAAACACAACTGAAACGACGAGTGTTGAGGGGTAATTTGTTGAAATGGAGGGATTGCAAGGTTGCTATTATCAAGGAATGACAATGCTGTTACTGTGGATGAAAAGAGCAGGTTCTGTTGGAAAGCCACTGTTAATGATTAGCCAGGATTTGTGTTATGTGAGCCAGCATTGATATGACCTCTAAAAAGGCACTTTTCACATCAGCTTGACTCACAGAAGCACAATGGCCTGAATAACATTTTGTATTCGAATATGAAAAGTAGGGAAGGCATTTAAAAACTAGTCATCTGTAAAGGTTTACCTATTTATGTAATGTGTAATTAATGAGACATAAAAATAACAACTCTATCATTTGCCGGTGTTATTGGCAGTGGAAGAAGATATAAAGGTGTTCTTGAAATCACAAATGACAAAAAACGCAGGGACGCAATTTAAAAAACAAGTTTGTTTGTCTGTTTTGCTAAATAAATCCACTTAACACAGTTAAAAGAGATGCACAACACAATATTATAAAAATGCCAGGAATCATATAATCACATAATAAGTAATTATATTTAGATCAAAAGTTTTTATGGCATTGTTTAATAGTTTATAATGCGGTGGCTTAAGTTTAGTATTAGGGTTGCATCATCAGGAATGATCTCCGAAATGATGATGATGATAGAAGTGTACTGGTTGTGTTAAAATAGGTCTTTTTAGAGGATATGGTATTCCATGTTTTTGCTGCATTTTTAAGGTGCACGTGCAGTAGATCAAAGTGGAAAAAAAACCTCGGGAACCTGCTCACACTTCCAAGGTGAACAAGCGCAAACCCTGTGTTTCTCCCACACTTCAGGCTTTGCTGAGAAATTTTATTTTTAATTTATGTATGAATGAGTTGATCCCGAAAACGTGGTCATGCGGTGATAAAAGATATTTCTCCTGCTTTTGGAAACACTGGAAGAATTTTTTAATTCATTTTGTAATCACTGGGATTTTTATATATATGTGTGTGTGTGTGTGTGTGTGTGTGATCTTTTATTCTTCTTACTATAGTTATTATTTGTTCTTTTATTGTGAAATGAACTAAAATATCTAATAGAGGCATGTTGACATTTTGGGAATCAGTAGGCTAAATCAATAAGATAAACTTCTAAGATCCACTGGACCTTGACTCTCACAAAAACATGGTAATTCAGCATCACAAGAGAGATTCTTCCATTTGCCAGTTTTACCCAAGATCTCAGCACAGTCCTCATATCCAGCACTATTCAGCTCCCACCACAGAATCCATCATGTGTAAGGTCAGCCCAGTCCGCCCACTTCCACTTGTCCTCTGTTTGTGCGTCAGACAGACTAAACCAGATATTGTTGTGAGTGTTAGTAACAAATTGAAATTCATCTGCTGTGGCTTTAATCACAAAGTCTGTGTCCCTCTCGCTGGACAGTCCCTTCTGCTGCTGTCCCATGTTTTAGTTTGCTCCTTTTTTGCAGCATAGTACCACTTGTGGTCGAACTCTATCCACGCTGGGCAGCAAACCTCGCCTAAAGGAACTATAAATGAGTTTGTAATTCTGACACAACTGTCAGGGTTCAAGCAGGGATCAAAAATGTTCAGAGATCAGTATTTTTTTTTTTGAATTTTTGTCAGAGCAATACAAGATATTACATTTATAATTAACCAAGCCTTATTTTTGGATCACTTACAAATACTTTACACCAGGGGTCTCCAACTCCAGTCCTCAAGTGCTACTGTCCTGCAGCTTTTAGATGCAGCCCTACTCCAACACAGCTGAATCAAATGATTGGATTACCTCTTCAGCATGCCATGAAGTTTGGCAAAGGCCTGGTAACGAGCCAATCATTTGATTCAGCTGTGTTGGTGTAGGGATGCATCTAAAAGCTGCAGGACAGTAGCTCTGGACACCCCTGCTTTACATGGTCTTGCATACTATGAAACATCATCAGACTATATAAGGGACCTCCTAAATATATTTTGTATTAGTTAGGATTAAGAATGATATGATCCAACCCCTTTATGTATGTTGTACCTTTATTTCCTGTGTCTATTGCAGTTTCACATATGCAAGAATAAATACATATTAAAGAACACTCAAGGTTACATTTCTTGCTAATCATGTTTTCTTACTCACTTTTTCTTCATATATTCTTTGTACTTTACTTTTTAACACATGTAATTGAGCAGCAGGGTACAGCAGTTGTAACTCTCTTATAGACAGTCAGTACACTTGATTTTGCTTTGGAGTGAGTAACCCTCTGTGTGAAATAGCAGGATAAGCCTGTGTGCTTAAGCACAAGACTGTTTTACTCTAATCTCATTGCTTAAACCAACCTCTCGAACCCTGTGATATAAAATTTTCAGTACAGCTGTATACCTTCCAATGATACTGATGCAGTGCCACAGAATAGGTAAAAACTGCTTTAAAAGTGAGCTCCATATTTTCCTGGACAGTGAAAGCCACTACAACCGTAAAAAGAAAAATAAATTAAAGGAGGAAACATAATTTTAGTTCATTTTAGTCCAAGTTTTACTGATTTGTTGGTGGTAATGGTTCTTACTGAAATATGCAAACACAGCAGTGTCAATCAAACTGAAATTGTCTGCATATTTGCAGGAAATGTGAAATATAATTGTTTTTTTTTTTTTTCAGGAGTCTGATCCTTCTCTTGACATGTGCAGTGAGTGGTCAAGGTCATGATGATGCTGAGGCAGCTGCCTCTCTTCCTCCTCTTCTTCTCCTGCTCTTTGGGAACTCACAGATGAAAAACATAGTGGCTTCACACTCCACATGAGCCCACGTTCCAGTGCTGAGCAGCTCCACGCAGCTGGAGTTTGTGTTGGGCTGGAGCTCCTCCTCTTGGCTCCAAGATGCAAAACCCTGCAGAGGGGTGGAGTCTGCATAAACATGACTGCTCCCGTCCTGATAAAAAAATAAATGCAGAAGAGATTTAAAAAAAAAAAAAAGAGCTTCTCATCATCAGTTAACTCATTTTATTCTGTTTTTGACCATCATTATTATTATTAGTGGCAGAAGCATTGTGTCCCTTCTTGTACACAACCTTCTTTTATTTTTCCACATTAAAAGTGTCAAAAAAGCAAACGACCTACTAATTACTCCCTACTTATTACAACCACTAACCACATCTCAAGATTATCAAAACCACTCACCACATCCTTGGTTTGAGTCTGCACTCCTATATACACTCTTGTCAGTCCTGCCTGACTAACATAGTCTGCCAGGAGACGGTTGGTGTTGGTGCTTTTGGGCATGGCCAGGTTGCCTCCTCTGAGCTTGCAGTTCATTAAAGCGTCTCTAAACCTCTTGGGCTCCTTCACCAGCAGGTAGTACCTCTCTTCTGTTTCTCTCAAACCTAGAAGCACTGAACAGGACATGTTCAAAGGTTAAAGGTCATCTGACATAAGTTTAAAGGCACGTTTTCCATCATTGTCCAGATTTGTTTTTTCTTCACATATGAAGCAAATTAGAAGTCGTGGCAGGATGATGCACAGACATGAAGGGACTAATGTACTTGTGTAATGTAAGTCTTGAATGAAGAAAGGGTTTGGTGTTTGTGGAATTAAGTAGTTAAAACTAGGATCTAAACTTAGTAAATAATAAGCCTTTAAATCACTGTCTTAATGATACTGAAATGAATGATGTTGCATTAAAATATAAAACATTATGGATTTGAAATTACCTCCAGACTTGCTACACGCTCTTTCACACAGACATCCTGTCTCAGTTCCTTCTATTAAATGGTCTAGTGTATAGTCAAAGATTAAAAAATACCAACTTACCATTCTTCACAAACTTGACTGCATTCCCCAGCTTGCCTACACTGATATCGAGCTGTCCAACCACCTTCCTGTACCTGCCACAGTCACACATTGTACCTAATAGATCAAATGAGGGTTAGGACAGCTCGGGTGAATATTTGTCTGAATGCCAGAAGAGAAGATGTCAGGAAACTGGGCAAATATGGCACCTGCTTCTTGGTACAAGGGTCAGTAATTGTAATGAGGAGTATTAAATGCTTTTCTACAGTATTGGGGACAATCTTCATTACTACCTTTAGTAGAACTGATTCAGTTCTACTAAATTTTTCCCTGAAAGGAATATGAAGGAATTCATTAGTAATGTGTTTAAATGTAGTTTATTAAACTGTATTTACCAGATCAAATCCATTTATGAGTGTGTTAAAAGTTTTAGTAAATACTGCAGCATTCATTTTCAAAGTTTTTGAACTGCATGAGTAAGACTTTATCATTTGACCTACTACAAGGTACTGATTCATTTCCAGTGATTCAGTAGCCTGTAGAACCACTTTCAGCAGCAATAACTTGGAGTAACTGTTTTCTTCATGACTTGATCATCTCTCACATGACTGTGGAGGAAATCTTGCCCACTCCTTTTCACTGTGTGGGTTGGGTGTTGATTTATATACAACTCTCTTTGGGTTCTGCCACAGCATTTCAGCCCAGATGAGGTCTGGTCTTTGACCATTGAGACCACTTGTTTCTTTTCTTTTATAGCCATTCTGTTGGAGATTTGCTGATGTGCCTGGGATCAGTGTCCCACTTTTGGCTAAACTTTAGCTGTCAGACAGATGACCTCACATTTGACTCCAGAATACTTTGATATGGAGATGAGTTCAATGACTGCAAGGTGCCCAGGTCCAGTGGCTGCAAAACAAATCCAAATCATCACCCCTCCATCACCGTGCTTGACAGTTGGTATGAGGCGTTTGTGCTGATATGCTAAGTGCATTTTGGCCAAACGTCTCCATTTTGGTCTGGTCTGTCTCTTAGAGACAGACCGAATTGCAGAATTGCATGGTGTGACACTGGGGTGAATTTGCTGGGACGTCCACTGGGTGTCATTGTGTTAACACATCTGAATGCTCCAGACCAGAAAAACTGACATCACTGTTTTTATAAAAGTGATAATCAGTTAATCAAGTGCATTTGATTAGCAGCACCTAGCTGTTTTTACTGGAATCCATAATGATAAACTTAATTTTTCACAGGACTCGTGTGAAAAGCTTTTTTTCTTCCTATGGCTGTATGACCTGAAAAGAAAGGCAGTGTCTGCATGCTGTTACCTGGTTTCCCTTTTAAACCAGCTGGTCCATCTAAACCTTTATCACCTTTGTCACCTGCAGAAGAATGAAAGTCATCAATAGCACCCTTTGCTCTTAGCTGTATTCCCATCTCTTAGAAGCTTCCTGTTGATATTGTCATGTAGTTACAACGTTCTACCACCAGATGGCCATAACACACATTGAAAACTCGACCGCGCCGCACGTGTTTCTAGATGGTCAAAGTTTGACAAACAGCAGATCACAATTAATTATTCCAACAAGATAATTTATACCAACATCTACATATTTTTTTTAATCAAGAGTCTTCATCAAACGTTACTATTTGTGTGTAAATGTTGACCTGAATTTGCGTTCGTACTGTTGTTTCATTGTGGAAAATAACCCAAGTGGCAGTTGCAAATTTTGGGGAAGTGGGTTGCAGTACAAACATCCCAATGGCCTAGTTTTGAATGAGGAACAGTCAGAACAGTGAAATACTGTACCTGTAATCTGACCAGTTGTTTTGCCATTCTGATGGATTTGATTTATTTGAGCTTGTTTGAGCTCCTTTGCAAAAAATATGGAAAAACACAGTGGGTAAATATGGTAAAATGTGACCTGATGTGGCTTTCCAGTGTCTCCTCTGGGAGCATACAGTAGAATTCATCCCAAACAGTCCTCCAGCTGCAGTTAGTTGCTTTTTTGTTCCATATAAACGCAGTAACTCCACTGTTTTACAGTCTGTAGCTTTATGTAGTTGTTCTTTTGGCCAAAAACGATATAAGCTCTGTAGACAATCTGATAAGGATCCATATACATGGAATTGCAATTGTAAAAGCAATGTCTGCTCATTTGTCATGTTCATATATTATGAATGAACACCAATTTCCAGTGCTCCTGTATCATGGCCAACACTCTTTAAAACACAAACTGAATTTGAGCTTGTGATTCTGTTATGTTGGCATATCCCTGAAAACAAGGGTTTTTTTTTCAGGTGTTTTATGAGCTTTGGGCTTTCAGCATCAATGAAATCCAAAGCTGTGACCTCACTCCTTTGCTTGAGATGGCTGACACACAACCACTTTCCTAACAGCATATTAATCATAATGAATACAGAGAAAAGTGAATGTCTAGAAAGACAGGGGAACACGACTGCTCATAAAAACAAAAGCTACGATAGAAACTGTTTTAGCCACCTGAGGCAACTGCATGACATCATGTTGTAGGAGCTTTTGATGTGATAACATAAAACATGAAAGAAACAGACAGAAATATGGGTCTTTAGCGGAAACTGTCTAGTTTGCTCAATAATGAGCAGATTTAATTAAATCCTTGTGTGTTTGTCTTGGGACTAATTAAGTCTGCCAGTTAGTGTAGTGATGTCGGGTTTAGTTGAGACCATTGTTAGGGAGCAAGCAGCAGTGAAATCTCAGGAGGAGGTCCGGGAGGCCATATCTTTTCTTAAAGGCAATTTACAGGTCATTAAGGGTCTGTAGAAACCTCACAGCTACTTATCAAAATGTTTAATGGCACTGGAGCGAAAACAAATTTATACACTCGATGGTTATAAAGTTCAAATGAAACGTCATCAATCTTTCTCGCTTTTTGGAACTGAGGAGCTAAGCATTACCCCTTGATGCACTTTAATTTAGTTATTTATTTATTATTTTTCTGTAAATATTACATTTGAGTGAGTAATGCAATAAAAGTCAATAAGGTTTTACAGTATGGTTTCAGGCAGACTGGATGGAAAGACAGGAGGCAAAACTAGAGAAAGGCTGAGACTGACAGGAAACCGTGTTAAACTGCATATCAAACCTGAACTTTAGATTCAAATGACTTTTTATTTTTCATTGTTGTACCTCTGTCTCCAGTAGGCCCAATCTTTCCTGTGTGGCCCAATTCCCCTTTAAGGCCCGACTCCCCCTGCACTCCTGTGGGAGAAAAGAAGGATGAGATTTGGAGGTATTTATGACAGAGTAAAGAAATATTTGGAAAAAGTGTTGAAAATTGTGTTTCAATCCAACATAGTCTGTAGCATATGCCAGAAAAGCAGAGGATGTGTGCATGACTTCACATACTGTAAATGGGGTCAAAATCAGCATAAATCAGCATACTTGAAAAATCTGTTTAAAAATCAAATTAACATGATGTTAATTTATGCTTTTAATAACTCTAATCAATTTCTTTTTTGTTAGTATCATTATATTTATAGTTTGTATAATCTGTGCAACTGCATTTAATACCATTCAATCTTTTGAGGATTATTCCTGCAAAAACTGCTGTCTGATCCACTGTCTGTTAAATGCATGTATTTTCTAGTGTTATTTTTATTGTTATTTATTTGATCATTTATTAATACCTTTTAAATTATTTATCTAAAAACAAAGTGATTGTAATGGATTGAAGTACACTGTAATCTGATTACTATTGCCTGTCTTACTGTTTTGTTTGTCTTTAGAAGAACTCAGATGTGTGCATGATTTTGGAGGTTGCCTTAAAAATGTATCCTAAATAAAGAACATTACACTAAAAGACAGTGTGTGCGCGTGTGTGTTTCTGTGTGCAGGTGTGTGTGTGCACATGGGAAAACTACAGAACAGACCAAGGCTCTCTGCCAGCCCCTGAATGAGTGTTTCCTCAGGAAACTATTCAACTGAAAATTGATGGTGTTCGAAATACTAAGTGACGCATTGGAGAAGCCTGCCGCTATTAGAGGGATTTACCACACACACACGTACAGCCAGCTATTCACTAATATTTCACATGTCCCGCTTGCGCAAGTTGATTTTCGACTCTGTGATTTGTGAGAAGTGTTGGCAGAAGGCATGAGTTCTTATGGATTGTGTGAGGTCGCTGGGAAAAAACGCACTCACACAGGAGTGCAATTTCTTTTTTCAAATTGGAAAATTCAGCATGGAAGCGCCAGAGACGCACACTCACCAAGTAAATTCTTCAACAACACTGAAGTGACAAGTAATGGCGAGAAGTGATTATAGGTGTTTGTTTTGTTGCCACATGAAGAAAGTTAATCTGATGGTCTTTTGTTGTTCTGCAACAGGTGAATAATGTTTTAGCTGTGCTTATGCTTGCCAGTTAAACGGCCTCTCTCAACGTTCAGATAACGGTCCTTCCTATCACTTTTAATGGCCAACTACTCCAACTGGTTTAACGTCTGGAATCTCCAGCTGCTGGAGGATAAAGGAGGCGAAGGCCTCATTTTTCACCGAAGCAATGAAGCCAAAGGCAATTTAAATAGAGCCTTCAGCTATGTTAAAACATCCTTGAACTAAGCAACTAGCTGTATTCAATAATGCAACAAAAGTAAAATACATTTGGTTTCTAAAATGATCTTAAATCAGTGTATTGACTAAATGCTGCTTGCACAGTGGCAAAAGTGGAGTCTAATTTTTGACATTTCTGTTTAGTAGAGCTTAATAGAGAGACGGAACATTAAAATAAGGTTGTTCTGTTGTGACTTCTAGCTACCTAAACGTTCTTCACAAGAACTAAGATCCTTAAATAACACCAGACTCTTAAGCCAGACTGATATATCAGCTAATACATAATGCACAAATAAATGTTTGTGTCATCTCATGGTTTGTCTAGCACCCTGTGCAGCAGACACAAACCAAGGACAACACCTCACCAGGTGATTATCCTTTTTTTAATAGACCTGCCATACTGTATTTATACTGTCTGTTGATATTGGCTGTAAAACCACTTTTTTTTGGTCTTTAATGCTAAAATTTCAACCTCAGTTACAGTTTTGATTAAAGCTAAAAAAATGTACAAGTCCAGCACAACAGTTTGTTGTTCTTAATAAGCTTGGAGTAACAAACTGTTTTTGTTGCCCACCGGAGCATTAGCAGTCACATATTCCCATTTAACATTCCAAAATTAAGCAACTGTTTCCTGTAAAACTGCCTAAATTAAAACAGGGAATACATGCGTCATCTGTCGAGCTGACATACTACAGTTACAAAATCATCACAGAAACATGCTTTCATGCCTACAGTAAGCATACACACAGAGAAACCATAATGACTGGCTTTGCTATACCGTTGAATAATATCCGCAAAGTTGAAAAGTTGAAAGAGGCTCTCTGCACTTTTGAAAATGACCCCAGCGGTCTTGGCATTTCTCTCCCACACAGACTGATAAAAGAAGGGTGTTTTTAGTGTGTAGCGTGCACATGTGCCTATGTGTGCCGAGCTCTGTGAGACATTATAGAATAAAACCCGGGTGTGTGCACATATACAATCATAACGCTGTGGTTATTGCATCTATATTTACACATGTGTAAACCGTGTCTATCGTCTTGTACTCTCCGGCACGTGTAGGATGCTGCAGGTATTTTTAGAGTGTGTGAGCAGGCATTTGTGTACATGCCTATTAGCTCAGCTGGAAAAAAAAAACCTTGTGAAAACCCCTGCTTTCTTCAGCAGCAATTTACAGATCTGCTTCCTCCACAGATATACGGACGTTATGTCAGTGCAGTGTCTGTGTCGCAGCAGCTCACACCACAGCAAAGGGAGGCAAGCTGTGACAGCAGGGAAATGCAAAAGCTGCACACTGGGTGTTTTTGTTAGTAGCTGTGTTTGTTCATATTAGACAAGCAATGAAAACAATTTTTTTCAAGTCAGACTGGTGAAGCAAGATTTCATATTATAATTTTTTTTTTTTACTTCTTTGGTGTGATTATAAAGACATACACTTATGGCACTCAACACTTTTTCACTTCTTTTAAACCTTCAGCTGTTCAACCCCATTGCAATACCTAAAGGAAACATGCTAATGAAGACGCCGGGGATTTTCTTGTATTTACATCTATTCAAAATGTTTATTTTGAGAAGCGAGTTTGGAAAAACTATTTTATGGTATGTGATTTGAAAATCGTCTGCACCTGTTAACTGGGTGTCTGAGTGCCATTAAAACAGATGTGGAGTCATCGTGATTACACCGATGTTTGCCTGTTACACTATCCTAAACCGCAGTCTGATAGAAAAGCAAATTAGATTTTATTTGGACTATACTGGTGATAAAGGGGAACCCCACTGATTTTACACATCAGTTTATTTACCAGCTCAATGAGGACTGCACATGTGGACAAAAAGTTGTATGAAGCCTTTTGTTTATTCTAAATGTCTTTCACATTTTGTGAGTATTAAGTGATATTTTTGTCCTACATCTTAGCCATTTTTGACTAGAAGAATACTGGATACCTGGGAGTCCTGGTGGTCCATTCTTCCCCAGTTTCCCCTGATCTCCGTCATCTCCAATCTCACCTTGGTCTCCTGGATTTTAGAAAAGAAAGAATGTAAACAAAAAGGGGACACATTTCCTATTTTTAAGGTCTAAAAGCCACCAGTGTGGCGATCCATTATCAGCACTAACAGCACGTCAAAAACCACTTCAGCAAAGAGCTTTGGTGAATGATTGTGTTTAGGTTTAGCAGAGTGTTTCTAATTGCAAACCATCTCAAGGAGATGGACTGAATCATGTTTGGATGTTTATAAAGAAGAAACAACTCTGTTTTAATAAGTCTTCGGCGAGCCAATATAATTTTTAAAAGCATCAGCGCTTTAAAAGTATTAATGGCACAAAGTCCTTTTTAGAGCTGAAAGCACAAATGAGGTGTAGCAGAAATGTTTGAGGCGGGACCATGGATCAAAAAGGCTCTTGGCATGAAATCTTAAGAGATTTCTGAATGTCTATTAAAACAGTAATTTTGCCTCAGTTGTTGATGCAGGCAGCAGTTTATATCTTGTTAAATGCTGGGCTTAGAAAGAAGGACTGTAGAAAAAAAGAGTCTGTTTCTATTAGACTGGCAGAAGTACTTAGGAAAACTGATAATTTAGCTCTGTTGGCTGTGTAGACATTTTCAAACTAAATCACTGCACCGTCAAGTGATACAGTCTGCAGAAATATTTAATTTCGTGGACGACTAAACTGAAACCATGCAGCATCAAATTAGCAACAAGCCTCATTTGTGTGATTAAGGTGTCAAATCAAATGAAGATCTTTCATCTGCTATTTAACATATCACAGTAGCAATAAGATAGGCTGTCGTCAAAAAATGTTAGAATTCCATGTTTATTGTCGTTCAATTTCAAGAACTGTGTCCCACAATTTTACATCTAAAAAAAAAAAAAAATTCCCGTAAATCTATATAAGAATGACGAAGTCAACATACCAGTAAATGTAATAAAACTGTGTTTGTTGAAAAAGGTTAAAATAAGTAGTAAGACATTTTTGAGGGGTTTAAAACTGGGAAAAATGCGCATCTGTCACCCACCGAAATACACAGATGTGAGTCTACACAAACTCAAGAGACTGCCTCTGTGGTGAGTAGTATCTGGATGAGTCTTGTACAAATAATCTGTTCGCGTTTGTGGCAGCTGTCTAAATACACAATATCACAATGGAACAATGGGAAACTTCTCTGGAAAGCTGTGAAAGTTTAACTGATGGTCCAGACGCCTCTTCCCTTTACCCATGACAAACATAATTTAACTTTATTTCAGAAGCTGACGCTGTTGTTTTGGATATTACAAAACTGTAAAATGTAATAAATGGCCTTTATTGTCACAATGAGAGAATTTTTTTTTTTAATCGTTCGCCTTTTAGCTTAACAATGTCAGTTTCTGCATGCCAGCTCCTTGAGAGACGTGCCTCTGGCTTCCATTTCAGGCAGGACGAAACGCCGGTTTCTTCTTCTTTTTTTTTAGTCACAGTGCAAAATAAAAAGAAAAGGGAAAAAAAAAGCATAGCTTAACTTTGTGTTTTATTAGGGTCTGTCTGTCTCAATCAGCAGGGGAACAAGCCACTGGATGTCATAAAATGGAAAACACACACAGGGAGGCATTCCCTCCAAAAGACCACGGGGTAGCAGACAGTGAGCTAGTAAACTTTAGAACATTTAATGCTTGGTGGCTTTATCATCAGCTCTTTAAACTATAAAACATTTAGGGGGTATTTCCTCAGAACGTTGCCCTCTCACACTTTTACACTCTCGTGTAACGTTGGGACACAACAATGTCTCCAAAAACATGAACAAACATGAGTACGAAGTACATAAGTACACTAGATTTTAGGTTGAAAACATTTTTGACTTAATTATGCAAAGATAAACATTTCCAACTCAAGCTGACATCATCCAGTCAAAATGCAAACACACACACACTTACAACAGCACGTCAGTGCATTACCTTTAGCTCCGGGTATCAAGGCGCTGGTACAAACCTCTATAGAAACAGAAACGTAGCTGAAGATGGCTACAAACACACAGAGCACCAAGAGCCGCAGCATCTCCCAACCATCACAGACTGCTGAAGAAAAATTTGGCTTTTTTGGCGCGGCTGGTCTCCCACGTCGAGGAGCAGGGATCAGCGTAGCATTAATGACAGAGGAAAGCAGTGCTGCTGTTTGTAGAACACACAGACACACTTGTTTATAGAGTCTTATCAGTTAATTGTCAAAATGTCAAACAACACTCACCAGAGTAGTGCATTCCTGTGCATGTGGTTTAACTTGTTAATTACATGTGAAAAATCGTACCATCATTTGGCCAGATACGAATAAAGTCTTGATGCATGCTCAATCATCCAGATAAGGAAATCACAAAAAATGCATTCAGTTCATCTGGACGTAGCGTTTTCAGTGGGAGAAACGTTTCATCACTCATCCAAGTGACACTGAAGTCTCAACTGACTGAAGGAATCCCCAACCTTATGAACAGTACATTTACACAATGGCTGAAACTAGCACCACTGACAAACAATGTGCCATAAAGTAAATTTCCTGATCATTACTATGCAAATTGTCACAACCATTGATCAGCTGAGAATGAAGAAGACACTTGGATAAGTTGAAGAAATGTTTCTCCTCCTGAAAATGTTATGCCCAGATGAACAGATTCAACTTTTTGGGATAAAGTAAAAACTAACACTTCAGTCCTCTGATTGAGGTTTAACACATGCTAACAGTTGATATTTTCATTCTTAGAGAGAATGTGGGAATCATAGGAACATCTTAGAGCCATCTGTGCTTTGCTTTGGCATTACTTACACTGATACAACAAAAATCTCTGATCACACTCGGCTAGAACTGCAGAGTAACACCTGCTTCTAATTTACTGAAGGGAAATTAGATGAACCGGAGCGCACAATAACAGTGCGCAGGTCCCGAATGAAAAAAATGTGCTAATAACATTCTTTGAAATGTAAAAGTAAATACCTTTAGTCAGAACAAATAGTTCACATGAAATTGTTTTTTCTGGTATATCAATTAAAGATGAATGCAAATATTTAGGCCTTAATGGAGACTGCACAGTGTGAAATAATAAACAGGAGACTGAACTGCCTTCTTATTGTGAACAAGGGAGTAGACCCTCTTTTCCTCTTGTCCCGAGTCTTCAGAACAGAAAACATTTAGCAAGAGCGGTTTACATAGAAAATACTGCATGCACACAGATTCTTGCCCGCTTGTATTCCGCACTATTTTGCTGCTATGTGATGACAACACACAGTACAGTACCAAAGAAGGCAAATAATTGGAAGATGAGTCTTAATAGGAGACACAGAGGCAGGAGACAGAGCAAGGAACAACGAGGGATTGCAAATTAGGAGGGGAGTGAAGTCCAAGCCACATGTCTTGGCACAAAAGGAGATCTCCTTATTCAAGAGTTATGCTTCCTGGAATGTCTTTAGTCCTTCATCAAAAAACCCCAACATAAAACAACTCATCAGTGGCATTAGTGTGCTCAGGTCTTTAAAGTAGAATAAATACAAAAAAGAGAGAAAAAAAATCATCTTAATCAGACTGTTGTTCCCTAAGGGACAGCTAGATGTCACTTTGAAAAGCATTCAAAGTGAAAAAGCTTTGTATTTTATTGTTGGAAGGCCTTTTCTTTATAATGTTATTTGTATTTAGAGACAAAAATCTTTCAAATGAATCCAGCATTGGCTTTACAATAAAAATACAAATTGTTTGAACTGCTGGAAACGCTGTACTAAGAAAATAACATGGACCTGATGCACTCTTGGAGCAGTCACAGTCATTAATCACTTTTTTGCTGTTGATTGTGATGTTTGTTTCTCTTGGGTTATCTTTGAAAGGCAGTTTAAACCACACACACACACACGCTAGAAAATATTTAGGACCTCACATGCTTGATATCAGTTTCTTTTAGCTTCTGCCATAGTTTGCTTTAAGCTTCCAACCCTGTATCGTTTCTGCGAAGTAATTTACTGATGTTAAGAGAGGGGCGCTTTGGTAACTGAGCTATTTTATGGCTCTGGATTTTGGTGTCGCTGACCATAACTTGCTAGCATGTTGGCTTGCTCTGTGAAAGTTCAAAAGAGACAACCAAGGCCAGGATTGTGAAAGAAAATCATGTGTGGTTACACCCTTTGATAGTATAGCCACATTTCCAGGGTGTATCCGAACTGTTGCCCAGTGACAGCTGGGATAGGCTTTAGCCCCCTGTGACCCCGCACAGCAGCAGTTAGCATGTTAAACAATGGATAAATAGATTCAGTGGCATCCATTTAGTCTCTGACTGACCCTCAATAAGATAGAAAAGAATAGAAAAGTTACTTTTATGTCTCTACCTGATGAGGCAAAGATCAATTTCCACGTTTCCCTTCTATCTAGGTTTTAGTTCTCATCAGTTCCTAATGGAAATAATTAGCTATTTAGAGGCTAAATGCTCCATTATGTTCACAACATGGTTGCTAACTTTATCCATCTGCTGTTCGGTGCTTGGCAGATGTAAAGTGGATGTATAATGAATGGATGGAGAGACATTGAAGCATTTTTACTTAAAACAGCTGCTTGCCTTTCAAAAACAACACTTATGAGACAATGCATCAGTAAAGAGGCAGTATTTCTTTTTGTGTGCGCATGTTTATGTCTTCACTTATTAATCATCTTTTCAATCTGTGTGGACTTTTCTGTTGCACTGTTTCAGGCAACTTATGGGCTAAAACACATACTCATATACATTGGAACAGCTCTGCTACCCCGAAGGCTAATTGTTTACATGTGGTTTAGATTGCGTTCTCTAATTAACAATGTGATTCACACTACTGGATTGAGGGTTGACTCCAAAATGGTAACCACACCACAAAACAGCCTTCTTCTCTCTGCTGCTTATGGCCCCATTTACAACACTGGCAGTACCATTAGCATTTTAAAGCAGCAGCAGTAGCATAAACTGCCCACACGTGTGTCACTGACAAATCGGTCAACAGTAACTCCAAGTATATAAAACATTTACGTAACCTCTGAACCACATTAATTTACTGCTGAGCCTGAGTGCCATTACTGGCCTGAGCTGCATGTATTTCCTGGTATTTACTGCAGATTGGGGCAGAAAAGGCCCGTTTCCCAGGAAAGCCGCATGCAACAAAGAGTGGTGACATCCAAAGGCAGTGCATCTACTTGTTTTTATGATGTCACTTTTCAGAGGAAGTGACTCAGTTCATTTTCACCGTTACTGAATCTTCGCATGGAACGAATTAAAGTCATGTTTCAATTTGTCTCACCATTTTCCAAGTAGTCAACCATGAGCACTGGTGTTAATCAGCAGTGCTGTCAAAACCTTAAATTTGCTAGTTGACATTTTAAAACACTGACCCGTATATTTACAGGATATAGCATATGAAATAGTGTGACTATATCGGAAATTAATTATATGGGTGTAATGGCGATTACCTGTGCCCTCCAAACACATTAGTTCGCAAATGGCCAACAACACACTAGTACCTTAATTTCATTCTTCCCTTACGTCAGACTGGAAAAACAGATTTGGATGTCACTAAGTTGAATAAGCATTTGATCCCTTATAACCCAGCCAGTTACATGGTTCCCGCGCACTGCCAAAGCTCACATGGCGTTGAATGTTTATGGATGATCTGAAAACCGTCGACATCGCTTGGGATGAAGCCGAAGCAGTCACCGCTGACAGACATCGATGGAGATTGTTAGCTGCCTGATGCGCCGCTCGGCCTAGGAGGAACTAAGTGTGTGTAACGCAGTCAGCATTCTGGCTCTCACAGATTGGCTGTATGCCTATCAGGCACAAAGATTGCAATTGATTGATCCATCGCTATGTGTATAAAACACAACAGTACACAGAATCAATTATTTCCATTCCAACCTCTCAACCACCATGGGCCAGAAAAAACAGGGATATCAGGGACAAAGGTGCACAAAGCTGCAAGACAAGACCATCAGCAAGAACCTTGGTAAGAAGGTGAAACCAGTTGGTGCAATTATTCAGAAATGCTGAGTATGAACCAATGAGCATCATCCCTACAGTCAAGCATGAAGGTAGAAATGTTATGTTTTGGGGCTGTTTTTTCTACTAAAGCTACAGGAAGACTTCACCTCACTGAGGTTTATCATGGATGAAAACCTCCTTCCTTTTAGTCAGAACTCTGAAGATGAATGATGGATAAATCTTCCACCATGACAGTGTCCCAAAATACATAGTCACTCCTGTCTTGCACCGCCAGGGCAAGAAAGGAGTCGGTGAAGAAGAAGCACATCCAGTTCAGGGAGTGGCCTGGCCAGTCTCCAGGCCTGAGTCCTATAGGAAATCTGTGGAGGGAGCTCAAGCTTTGAGTTGCCAAGCAGCAGCCAAGAAACCTAAAGGATTTGAAGAGTTTCTGAAAAGAGTTGCGAGGAGCTCAGTAAAGGACACTGGATATAAAGATATTTGTGCACTTGTTCCCCAGTGAGCTCAAGAGCTACCTGCCATGTCCTGCTCTTTCCATGGCAGAAGCAAATAACTTCATGTTAAAACCTACAGATTTATTCTAATGCCTCTAACAGGATAAAGAGGAGCTCACAGTTGACCTGTAGGTGGAGTATTTCAAGACATAATTCTTTTTTTCTTCAAATTGTAGCATATCTAAAATTTTACTCTAACATGTTGATACAATTTGTGACCAAAGCGATATCTCTTAAACGATGTATGTAGAAATAAAGCATGAATATGGGACATGTTGAAAACAGGAAAAACATCTTTTTAGAACTCAGCACTCAGCTCAGAGCACTTTACGCTCCAATCCAAATTCATGCAGTACTTCATCTGTCTTGCAGGATCATCACTTAACTAAACGTGCTTATCTTGGGACTGTGGGAAGAAACTGAATCACCCAGAGAAAACCTACGAAGGCACAAAGTTGAACCCACAGCCATCTTTCTGCTGTGGCACAGTGCTAATCACTGCACCACCATGCCACCCCAAAACCAAGACACACACTTCTTCTTTCCACGAAAAGAGGATACTCCCTCAACAAAATGAGTTCAACATTTGTTTGACATGAAAACAGTGTGATAGAAAGTAATGGCGTTGTGGTTTGGGTGATGGATGAGTATTTACGTCTGTCTTCAAACTTGCTGACTTCAGTTCAATATCCAGCTCTTCCAGGAAGTATTATACTGAGAAGGGTTTTCACTTTAAGGCTTCAGTTTGTCTTATTTGACCATGACCAGTGGCTTACTCCACACTTAAATAAACTGTTTGGTCGCTAAACCTCAACTTAAATTATATCGCCTTAACCTAATCCTAGCGTTAACCGAAGTGGTTTTAACCAGTTACCATTACTACACCATTTTCATAGCTATAGTGCACGACAGGAGCAAATGAAACAATGTATTCAGTGTAATAGTTACACATCAAGTATCAAAGGTCACAATCTTCGTTTTAGTTCGTGCTAATACCTTTATAACCACATGACAGTGTCCTGAACAGACTCGCTTCAGTATATCAAATGTCAGCTTTGCCTTTAGCAGTAAAATGTTAACCAGCTATTCAAACGAAGGGGAGGAAAAATACTCCATGTTTGCTTATTACGAATTACAAAAACAAACCACTTACATCACATTGTGTTAACCAATCAAAGTCTTTGGTGCAGATATACTCAGTGCCCACTTTCACAGGTAAACCTGTTCATCAGCTCAGTAACGCACTACGGCCAATATAGAATTAGCATTTAAATGAATACACATGTCTCTGGACCGCAGGAAGAAAATACCAATCACCCATTCACATGGCAGTCAGTGCATTTAGTCATGTAGACATGGTCAAGGTAACCCGCCGGAGTTCAAATTGAGGGTTTACATGGAATTTTCTAAAAAACTGACAATGTCAATTGATTTGGTGAAAATACATTGAGTTTATAGGAGAATGGGCAAACAGCAATAGAAGCCACACCAGGCACCACTCCTGTCAGCTAAAACCAGGAAACTGAGGCACATACTCACCAAACGTGACAACAGCTGATTGGTAAAACATTGCCTGGTGTGATAAGTCTTGATTTTTGCTTCAACATTCAGATATATGGGGTAGAATTTGGCATAAACATGGAAACACAGATTTAGTCTACCTTGTATCAGTGGTTCAGGCTGGTGTTGACTGTGTAGTGATATCGGGGGATATTTTCACTTGGGCTCTCTTAATCCCAACTAAGCGTCATTTAAATGCTACAGCCTACCTGACTATTGTTGCTGACCATGTTCATCCCTTTGTGATGACAGGGTGCCCATCTCCTGATGCTTTCAGTAGGATAACGCACCATGCCTCAAATCAACTCAAACAGGTTTTTTGAAAACGGCAATGAGTTCACTGACCTCAAATGGCCTCCACAGTCACCAGATCTCAATCCAAAAGAGAACCTTTGGGATGTGGTGGAAGGGGCAATTCATGTCATGGATATGCAGCTGACAAATCTGCAGAAACTGTGTGAATTCTGTTTCCATTGAAGTTCTTACTATGAAGAATTGAGGCCAATCCAGTACTCGCATGGGGAACCTAATAAAGTGTTCAGGGCATGAACATTGCTTTGACTTTTATTATTAAATTAACCTTTTCTCCAACTTATTTAAAATAAATTCTGTCACAGCCACATAACAAGCTTTGTTTGCTCTAGGAATCCATGTCAATGTCTGTATTTCTCTTCAATATTTTACACCATGGCACTTGGTCAAACCAAGTTCCTGGACACAGTTTTACCCTCTGGACAAAACATTTATACTTAAGGAAAATTCCAGACAGCAGCAGCAGCAGTAGCAAAGCTGCACTTGCTAATTATATTTCCATTTAATATTGCAATAGCCTTACATATATTCCACAGGTGCACATGTGTGGCTTCTGGTATGTTACCCATACTGTCTGGTTGGATGAACGTACACTGGAAACTAAAATTTCAATACAGTTAATTTCAAATATGTTCAAATATGTGTGTATGCATGTTTTATTGTTTGTGTTGTTGTTGTTTTTCTGTATCTATGGATGTACACGAGTATGTTGTTAAAATCACAATGACACAGCGTCCTGATGCGAGGCTTAATTTGTTATCATTTGCATTGCTTCCCGGAGAGTCCCTGGGGAAAATTTGATCAGCTTCCCTGAACCCTATAAATGGACACAAAGTACGGTAATATTCTTTTCAGACTTTTTAGACTAAAAGCAACTTCCATGTTTAGGAGCAAGTAGGTGAGCACTGCAGTCACACAGGACTTTTTTTTTTTTTATCTGTAAAGAAGAGGTCATTATGAGGCAGATTAATAATGCACAGACTCACACACAGACCGGGAAAATACACAGGCTGTCAGACAGACATTCACAGGACATCACTGTGTTGAAGTGAAGCAGCACTATAAAAACAACAGTATTTATTGTAAGCTCACCCATCACCAATTGTAGCTTCGCCCCGTTAGACTTCACACTAAAAATCCCCAGCTCTATTTTTATTTATATACTTTTTTTTTTTTTACTAATCTCTCTACAACTGATTCAAACAACTTTTGTGCATATTATAATAATTACTGTTTTGCTTTTGTCGAGAAAGATTACTTAGCGTTCTAAAGCTAATAATAACTGTATAACACCAAATTCTCCATAATTGTTTCTGGGAAGGTTCATTTCAACAGCATAGTGACTGGCGACATAAGGACCTCTTCCAGTAACAAATCAAATATATAAGATCATTTCCCCTCCTTGACATCAAACAGTGTAGCAATGCTGTCTAATACTATCAACACACACAGACACGACTTCATTTATCCTTATAAGACACTTAGAAAGCTTTCAATCAAATTCTGATCTCACTGAGATTACAAACCCCTTTGGGGATTTAAGACAATACTTGGCGTGAAGATTGATTTTGCAAACCTCTTTATCTCACTCTCGATGAAACGCTGCCTTAGATAGGGAGCTGTAAGCCGCAAATTGTCGTGTGCAAGTAGCTGGCAATATTAAATATTATGAGTCAGATGGGTGTTGAGAAAACCACCTCTAGAGTACTCCCCATTTCTCACGACTCCACCTCACCGCTTTGGATGTCACAGTGTTTTTATAGTATACCTCATCCAGACCTGTGGTTGCACTTTAATATTAAAAATCCTTCCTGTTCTCCATGATTGACTTAAGTCTGAATTCCTCCCCTGTGTCTGAACTACACCTACAAGTTTGGAAATAGCCTATGCTTAGGAACAATGCAGGAATCAACAGTAGCCAAACACTCATCCCATTATTACAATTACTTCTCCGTTGTAATGTTCAGCCAAACACGCTTTGTTTCAAGGTAACCATTTAAAATGTCAGGTGACAATTGAGACAGACGCATATGCCAAGTAGCATTTATAGATCTGACTTTATCAAAGTCAGCAGTTAAGTGTAACTCTTATCATTATTTGGATTTATATTGTTTGGGCGAACTTGTTTTTTTCCATGTAAGCATGTGCATGACTGTGAACATGGTCTCACTTTTAGGATGTTGCTAACCGCTAATGTTTACTTAACATTGTGTGCGCTGCTATACACACCAGACAACGCAGACTGCCAGAGACACAGACGGATTTTGCTGCTAATCACCTCGTCCGCTGTTGGATAAGGTGATTAAAAGAGCAAACTGTATCTGTCTTCTCAAGCAGCTTGTCTTGTGTGAGCATGTGCTGATCATGTGTGGCAACACATATACTGTAGTCTAATATAAAAATAAATAATATATATGCACTCTGTGACCAGTTTATTAGGCACATCTTGCTGGTGTTGAGTTGTACCTGCTTGTGCACCTCTTCATGGCACAGATTCAACAGGCTGCTGGAAACATTGTTCAGATATTTTGGTCCTTGCTGACATGATAGCTCACAGCTGCTGTAGATTTGTTGTTTGCACATTTATTCCATCTCCAATTCCACCAAATCTCCACTGTGCTCTACCAGTTTGAGATTATTTGAGCTTTTAGATGAGGTGTGTTATGCTATTAAAAGAGTGCATCAGAAGATCGGTACACTGTGGCCGTAATAGAATTTAACTGCTCAGCTACAATTCTCAGGTAGGCTGTGGTGTTTAAATAATGTTTAGTTGCACCTAACTGTGTGCCAAAGTGTGCCAAGAAAATATCCTTCGCATCATGACACCACCACCAGCAGCTTGACAATATAAGGCAGGATGGATCAATGCTTTCATGTTGTTTATTGTGAACATGTCATCCAAATGTTGCAGCAGAAATTCAAATCGGACCAGCCAATGATTTTCCAATCTTGTCTTGTCTGATTTTGATGAGCTTATGCAAACTGCAGTCTCAGTTTCCTGTTCTTAGCTGACAGGAATGAAACCCGGTGTGGTCTTCTGCTGCTTTAGCCCATCTGCTTCAGTGTACGACATGCTGTGTGTGTAAAGGTGCTCTTCTGCATAATATTGGTTGTAATGAGTGGCTGTTTGACTTACTGTTGCCTTCCTATCAGCTTTTAGCAGTCGGTACATTCTTCTCTTACCTTTGGCATCAACAAGACATTTTCCCCCATTTTTACCCAGAGAACTGCTATAAATATATGTCTATAGTGTAAGAAAATATTTGCACCAGGTCCACATTGGTTTCCAGTAAAGTCTTTTTATTGTTTAGCACACTGTTATGGTCCTTATGGTTATTGAATTTAGCAAATTAGTCATTTTGGCCATTTTAACAGTCTGTTAAAATCAGCCCACGTACAGTTTGATGGAATAAACAGAAAATGACGGAAAACCTTAAACAGGACTTTCATGTCACTGTGGACAAATTAGTGTTTTGGAGAATTCCCCTCTCTCTCCTGAACACATCGTGAAAGTGGTTTGGTTGCAGTTTAAAAGCTTCCCGGTCTTCTACATCAGTCCTCTGGCATCTTTACCTCTTTGTCTCACGCTGGGTCTTTGGAAGAGTGACTCTGAATGACTGATCAAGATCACACACACACACACACACGCACGCACGCACGCACGCACGCACGCACGCACGCACGCACACACACACTAACAGAGGTATAAAAAGGAACTAACGTCTTTAACTGAAGCAGAAGTAATAATACAACAACAACAAAGAGAATTAAAGTTAAGTTCTGCACACAGATTTTCATGTAAGTAGCTGTAGACATGTTTTACCAGTAAAAATGGCAAATTGTAAGTGCAAAAAATGAGAGACATGCATCCTGTTATGTGTAACTAAAAGCCTGCAGATATTCTCTCTTCCTTAACTCAGTTTGTGGTGTCAGATGTGAGCATTTACTCCATGTATGCATGAGCCACCCATTTAGTAAAAGCAGTAATCCTTAAATTTCAATGTTTAATGCTTCGCTTAACTTGTCACACAATTTCTCTTTAATGAGAATTAATAACAGTTGTCCATCTGGAGCTGATGTATTGCAAAAATGCTTAATGTAGCATTACAAATATGCACTTCTGGATTTCATGTTTCCCTTCCTTTAATATTATTGATGACTGTTTGTATAACATGATTAATGGGGCTTTGGGTCACTTGTCCATCTCCAGTGGAAGTGGACATTATGGCATGATTATCAAAAGATAATAACAATAACAAAACACATTTTCTCTCAAAATACAAAGCTTTAAAATGTCAAGATGCAAGTGTGAAAAACACGTCTGAAGGATCAGTAATCTGTTCTGGATTTCTTTTTCCTAAAAGAGAGTACTAGAAGTCCTTGGACTCCAACATAGATCTTCATTTTTATAGCTTTTTCTTCACAGCATAAATCACTGACACAGAAAATTTAATTTGTAGCGGATGACTTATGGAATGACAACAGAAGGCTGAAGCTGCTTTTGAAGACTGAGGTTGGAGCCTGTAGTGTTGCTTTAGGCACAGCTTGTCCCGTGCGTGTGTGTGTCTGTGTGTGTGTAAAAGCACAGGGATGTAATTGTGAGTCTTTAGCATGGATTTGATACTATGTGGCTGGATTCAGAGCTGCATCATAAGCCATAATGTTTTATTTCCATGTACACAGCACAGACTCTTTCACATCACTGCTGTGTAAATACAAGAAAACAACAAACTATGTTTCCCCCCTGTATTAATCAGCATCAGTTCGGCTGAATCTAAATGACTTAAATCTGTGCTGGCAGAGTGAGCAGCGGGCAGCATTACAGATCTCACCATGATGTGTGGGCTGAGACTATTATGTGTGGGCTGAGACTGTTATGTGTGGTTTAAAAGGCCGTGTGAAATGTGCGTTCATGTTGGTGACAGTTTGCAGGAAAGACCTATTCCACTCTTTCGTCTCATATTCACCCTGTAAATCACCCCAAAGAGTGAATGTTTAAGCTGTAACAAGAGGAAGGGTGGAGAAGCAAATTCTTGTGCGTGTGTGGCTGAAACATTTTTTATTTTAAGAAATTGATGCAATTAGTGAGAATCACAGCTAGTGTTACTGTCATGATACTGAGCAGTTTCAGTGTCATTATAGACAAGACAAAAAAATATATAGGTTGATAATCTTGTGTGCAAAAAGTACTGTTTGATTGAAATAAACCCTTTATTGCACATCTGCGCGTGTGTTCATATCATAATTTACATTAAAGCAGGGAAGAAAATAATTACATTGGGACCTCTGCAATCTAGTTAATATGCAGTTTATATCCATCCTGCCCTAATTGTGTAAAATTATATGTAAAAGTACCTTCACTCATCCAGTTCAGGCTTGTAACTGTATCTGTGAAAGAGTGAGAGGTGGGGGTACACCCAATACCCTGCTCAGTTAAGTAATCTATCACAGGGCTAACACAAAGAAGGGAAGCCAAATTACCCAGAGAAAACCCAGGCATGCAGACGGCACACAGAAAGACCCCAGCCTGCGAGTGGATTTGAACCCCAGACCTTCTTGCCGTGAGGCCGTAGTGCTAACCACTGCACCTCCCCATAATGACATCAACTTATCCAACAAGACATTTGTGTGAAATGTCGTCATAGCAGATCATAAATTCTTGACTTTGCCACAAACTTGGTGTGAGAACATGTAGTGACATTCTCTTGCGGAATTCCTCCCAGAAGTCACTGTGACCTTGATGTCTGACCTTTCAGTTCATCCCCAAGTCCAAGTAAACATTTCAACTAAGTTTGAAGATATTTGCTCAAGGCATTTTTGATATATTGTGTTAATGAGTTTTGACTCCATGATCTCTGAGGTCACATTTTAGCCATTCAAACTCATCAGTCCATCAATGAGTACAAGTGAACACTTCTGCTAAATCCTCTTCCTTCTCCTTTTAGGGGTTTGCCACCTCTGATCGTCTGCCTCCATCTCACCCTATCCTTCTCTCACCCTTACCCTCCGCATGTCTCCCTTCACTACATCCATTAACCTCTTCTGTGGTCTTTCTCTTTTCCTCCTGCTTGCCAGCTTCATCCTAAACATCTTTTGTCCAGTATATCCACCATCCCTCCTCTCCAATGGTCCAAACCATCTCAGCCTTGTATTCTCTAACTTTGTCCCTCTGATATACTCCGAGGGACTCAATTTTTCTCTCCATCCGGGTCACTTGAAGTAAAAATCTCAGTTTCTTCAACTCTCCCACTTTCAGCTCAGCCCCCTATCTCTTTGTCAGTACCACTGTCTCCATCATGTAAACCTTCTTTTTCACTTTCACTGCTGTCCACCGATACCTATCTCTACCTGCTCCACCATGCCTGCAGTCGTTTCTTCACCTCTCTTGTGTGCTGTCAGTTATTTTGGATGGTTGAACTCAGGTAAAAAACATCAAACACCTTAAACTGGCCCTAACAAAGGGGACATACTTTCTTTCACTTGTCCTATTAAGATTACATGGTAAGACACAGCAAGCTGTCTGAACTGGACAGATTCTCAGACAAATACCAAATCATAATTATTTTGCTTTGAGTGGTCCAAATTTTGGTTGTTTATGAAGTGATGTAATGGTCAAACTTTACACATTCATGAAGATTTTTGAAGGTTGATGAGGAGTCCCCTCATTTGTCTGCAAGAAAGTGAATTTGACTGGCACTCACCTGTCAGAAGGGAGCTGCTCATTTTATTTTTGGTTCAAAGGATTTCTTGTCTGTTGTACAAGGAAA